>JAWWEP010059750.1:0-10111 GCA_035582995.1 Sycophila quercilanae | reverse complement strand
GATAATTTTTTAGTTTATATAGAAAAGGCGCGGTTTGCGTTTCCTCGCTGCTACTTTTTTTACCGCGCTAGCAGTAAATTTAACTATAAGTAAGTAAGCTCGTTATATCAATCTAAAAATAAGTGATTATTTAGTAGTAAAATTTATGAGAAAATTTTTACTATCTTTAATATACCCGTGGTTATTCAACATTTTCCTTCAACTCTTAGTCAATGATCTTGACACTCAAGTGTCCATATATCTTGCGTTGTAATGCAATTATCCTTTCATCTACAAAGAAAAAATATTTCCATTTAATAAAAATAACTATACATTTCATGCTTAAAAATTCCTGACTACCACAAAAAAGAATGAAAAAAAAAAGCTTAAAAAAGCGTCATCGCACAGAAAAGAGATGCACATTTGACGACAGAAGAAATGAAGATATATTATGGGAAAATAAAAATATCTAAAAAAATCTTTTCATTAATGAAAAAAAAAAATTACAAACGATCTCGAAGCGGAGCCTCGACCATTAATATTAAGAGCCCATCGCGCCATCGGAATGCGATCGGAGGGCGTGGGCAGCTTCCGTGCAGTGGGGGTTACCGTACTAAAAAATCATGGGCGCGCTACGGCGGGGCCCTTCGTCGCGTACGCCGGAAAAGTGCGACGCACAGACGCGTCGAATAAAACCATGACACACGGAGTCACTGCATTAGTCGCTCTAACATATCTCCTCCTTTCGGTTAAACCTCGAACCAGTGTAAGCACGCGACCATCAACGTCAACGCGGACGCGGCTTGTTTTGACTGCCTCGCGAATTTGCACCGATTGTTCTCTCGCTTCGAATGAGTTTTATGTTTTTTCGACCGATTCACCGATGCTACGCAGTCTCCATTCTGTCCAAGTTCACTCGTGGGAGTGCTCGGCCGGTGAATGAGCGATGAGTGGCTGAAGAATTTTTATGGCGTGCCGCAGTGGGTATAAACTTAGCAACCGGTGCTCTGGGTTTTATTTGCTGTTAAGGATCACTTGTTAAATTACATCGGTCTTGAGTGACTGAGATAGGCCTGGTCGGTTGATGCTTAAAAAAAAAAAAAAAAATTTAGTTTGTTGTGATGATTAATGTTATGAATAGTTGCTGCTTACAGGCGGGAGATTAATGAGTCTGAGAGAGAATTGTTTACGTTTGAAAATTTAAGTTGAATTTATCTTCGAAAATTAAAATACGGAAGCTCTAAATTAAGACTAAAAAAAAACAGCACTGAACTTTCGTATTTAATTACACGAATTATACTTCGATATTTTAATCGTGGCCAGTTGACCCATTCAGTCATTTCAAGATAATTGATAAATGTGAACGAAAGTGTCAAATGTCAATAAATTTAAAATCCACGTATTAATTTAGATATTTCGCACGAATAACAAACTTACACATTTATACTTTTAACAAAATAATACGTAAAAATGTATTTTTACAATTCAATTATAACGAATGTTTTCTGAAATAACTATCTATATATACACATTGCATTCACTATTGCCATTGAAATCTTTTCATTTTGTATTTTATAAATTTTGCAAATGACAACCAAAACAAATTTTAAAATATCACTACTGCAAGCACAACGACACCAATATAAAGTAACGCAAAAATGAATCCGCGAGTATTCGCAATCATCGCAATCGAAACCCGTATACCTGTACGAACCAAAAAAGACCCGCACACGAATCGACGACTTCGAAACCGCCAGTCCGCGCGCATCGTAAAATATCTACCCGCAGTTCTCGCACTTCCAGCCCCACTCTATGCGCATCATCTCTCTCTCTATTTTTCACAGGTGCAAATCACACGGCTAAATCGGCCAACGCGACCAATGAAAACTTTCCTCCGCCGACGCATTTTTCTGTCGACGCGGCCGCGATAATCTTATCGGCCGCGGTGATACGAGGGTGCGATAAGCCCGGGTGCCTCCTTAAATAATACCGATCGCCCCGGCGCCGATCTTCGATCAGTTCCAACCGGGACGTCGAGCGACGACATCCTCAGGGTGAGCACCGAGCGCCTACCTCAGCCCACAAGAGGAAAAGGGAGCAGAGACGCGGAGGAGCCGGTGATCAATCGAGAGTGAAGAGACGAAGATAAAGAGGGTGTAGAGAGAAGCGAGTGCGCCGAGCGAAATCGACGGTGGACGTAGGCAAAGGTCGGCCGGCTATGGCCAGGAGGAGATACACGTTGGGCGTTCGCTTGGTCCTGGTACTGGCAATACCGAGCCTCTACTGTCTGTTCGCGAGCCTCGCAGGGCTCGCCACCAGCTCCGCCGGAGACACGATCGCTGGCGCAGGCGGCGCACCCGAACCCGGCAGTAAGTCACCGGACTTGCGACTTGTTCATTCTCCTTTCGCTGTCAATCTGAAAATGTGAAAATTCATTGAAAAAATGTGAAAATTCATTGAAAAAATGTGAAAATTCACTTAAAAAATGTGGATAGTGACATTTTGTATGTGCAAATTCGTCCATAATGTGAATAGTAACATAAAAAATGTTACTATTCACATTTCCCAAGTGAACTTCACATTTTCAGATTTAGAAAGATTTGTCGCAGATGTTTTTTACAGTGTGCATTTGTGTAAATAGCTAGTACACTGAATGCAGGTGAAATTATCTTTACTTTTTTTGGAGAGTATTTCAATGCTGGATTTGTGAGGCTTGAAATTTTTTTAACCCCGATTAGATTAGATTTTGCTGTCCGTTACGTAACAAATAAAATTATGATAAGAAGAGAATAAGATATTTTTGTTTGAAGTTTGAAACTTCAAACAGAAATATTTAAATTAATAAAACGAAAAAATTAGTCTACAACAATACACTGTTAAAAATGTCCTGCAGCATTAAAATTAATGTACCTGTAACAAAATAGAGTATTAATGTACATTTCCATAGACTTTAAAATATATCTGTAAATTTGCGTATCTTTCAGAATAATTCTAGTTAATTTTAATGTAAATTTGTATTAAATTTTATTCAAATACTTATTAATATTACTGTAGTACATAAAATTGAATGTATATATACTTGTCTGAAATTTACTTTCTTGTACATTAATTTTAATGTGGATATTTCTAACAATGTACATACATTAACAAACGAAATAGTAGATATTGCAAAAACTAATCTGAAATTTGCCTCTCATTCAAGTACCAACAAAAAGTGATTATCTTAAATTTATTTTCAAAATATGCTTTACTGGCGCAGTACGAAATTTAACAAATTCCTTTGGAAATCGTAATAAATCTATTGTAATTATTATTCTATGCTAACTCAATTATTGTTCATTTTAAAGTTATTAAGCTATTTTCTAGGTGCATATAAAAAGATGATGATTCATTCATTCGACTTAAGAATAATAAATTTCAAAATTAATTTTGTAATTATCTGCATCACATTATCAGAACGGTGATAAATATTTCACGCAAATACTTATAAAGTATTTAATTATAAATTTTCGATTGGTATCGCTCTGCAATTCGATAAAATTCTGCAATAATAAAAAATGTTCAAATAGTTTTTAAAAAAAGTACTAAATTATTAATATTATTGTTCAATTTACACAAATTTTAAATCGGTAGATAATTAAGTTTACTGAATTCCTATAAAAAAAAACTTTGCTAATTATTTTTAATTCAATAAAATGTTTGAGATCCACGAACGGATTATTTTATAATAGTTATGTTGCATTAGTTTTCTTAAATTTAAAATCGTTACGACACGTCGGTTTTTCTAAAAGAATAAATTATTAAATAAAATAATATGGTCGCTTATCAAGGTACTCACACGTACTCTAATTACAAAGCTACTATAATCAGATTAAATTTATCGATTTTTTAAAAATATGTTTGCTACGTCGTTTTTATCCTATGGTCATTAACCGAATGATTTATGTTCAGACTTCGCATTGGCAAGAATAACCGCCAATGCTCTTGAAAAAATTAACGTGCGTGCAAAAACTTCTTGAGGAAAAAAAAGATAACATTATCAATTACATATATATTTCATCTTTAAAAACCTTTTTAACTATAGTACCCATGTAAATAGATGCAACCATTTCAACGAACTTTCAAAGCTGTACACTCAAACAGTGACTAATCAATTATATCAATTTCTGCGACTTATCAGTGTTTGTCGTTGTATTTCCAAGATTCTTATAATTACTGTGCTCTGCGTAGTTCGGCCTGAAATTACATACAATGGAACGATAAAATGAAACGGATATCGGGATTATTCATTATTTTTCACAATTTTATGATTTACGCAAGAAAAGTAATTGTCGTAATAATACTCAGCAATGAAAAAAGAAAACCGATATCTGCGACACGATTTTCTAACTGATGATTGGTGGACAACACTACTGCCTTTCAGTTGTGAGAAACGTCAATGTCAATGTAGTACTTATTGCATTTTAAGAGAAACTAATTGCAAAATACCTCATCTCATACTTCACTAATCGTTTCAACAAGAAATAATAACGTATAAAATCAAATCGTTAAAAATATAACACGAAAAATGATTAGTCGTTCTTGCAAACTACCCGTCACCTTTTCCTGTTTGTTACGGACATAATTTTTATATTGAAAAAAGATTAAAAACAATCTTAAAATTAAATAGCAGAAAACACCAAGATTGTTCATAGATAATAATCGATAAAAATATAAATAAACGAATCTACAAGAAATGTCCGTTACGAATTTTGAGTCTTAAATCGTAAAACTATAAGTTTATGACCAACCGCCATAAATAATACCCTCGGATCCAGGTAATTTTTTGTTCCGGACCGCGATAAAGGGCCTTTTCTTCTCATTTAGATTTTCCGAGAGAAGGCGCTTGGTACACAAGTACACATGTCCAGTAAAATTTTGTAGAGTCGACGCATTAGTCTGCCCAGTTGAGTTCGAGGACGGTAAAATGAACAGAATTATTTTTATTTTTAAAATCATTGGTAAATTTCGTGACTAAGGCAGTGTCAGTCGACACGCCTGACTTTGATAAATATATTAGACTGATGAAACCAGTAGGCTGACCTGTGACTAAATAGTGTCGCTTTTTAATGCATATTTTAAATAATTAATAACTAGTGATTAAATATAAAATAATAATAGATAATAAAATATAAAATAAAAAGAAAAACAGAAAACTAACGGCAATATTTTTGTGATGTCTTCTAGGATACTCCCGTCGGCTGTTGCAGGTAGTCGAGTCAATAACTACCGCAAACGTTGAGGGTACAACCATTTTTAATGGCAGCGTAGCTCCGGTTCTTCAAGAAAACTGCACCCGACCGTCCATCAATGAGTTTCCGCCTGATGGGCTGACGCGAGAGCAGCGCCAGAAGGGCTACATTGCCATTCACTTCGTCATCGCTATTTACTCGTTCTTCTTACTTGCTATCGTCTGCGATGACTTCTTCGTACCTTCCATCACCAAACTGTGCGATAGTAAGTTCCTGCAAATTATATATGTAATTAGTGATTTGTACTATCGTGGGATAAATAATATTTAGTTGTTTTTGAAGTGATAACCAATATTGAACCAATATTAAACCAATATTGAACCATTATTAAACCAATATTGATTTTTCGGTCATTTCCAATATTCGTAGACATTTTCGTAAAACATCATAAAATGATCCAAAAACACTCAATTGTCATTTATAAAATGTTACAATACGGAAGTTATCATTTCTGTCGGGGGTCCCGAGACCCACACCTTTTATTATTATTATTGTTTTTAAAATGAATTGTTTCTAATACAGTTTAGTTGCGTTTCAATGTATAACGAATATTGACATTTTATCTCATGATTTTTTAAAGTGACCCAATAATCTAAAATAAATTTTAACAAGCTTTAACTCTTCAATTGCTTTCGCATTGATAAACAAGTTCCATTTCAATGATTATTTTATGTCAATTAAATATGCCTTATTTCAAAGACCCAAATAGCTTTTCCAAAGAAATATTTACAAAAAGAAGTAAGCGCAGAACATTATTAAAGTAAAAATCAACGATAATTGAAATCGAACAATTAAATTGAAAGTCATCCCCTGCAAGAACGAGAATTTAGGCGTCGAGCCAAAAAATATCAATTGGACCGGTAACCTTTACCATAACTCTCGCTCCTAAAACTGGCCGTCAGTCTCAAGAGCTTCGCTTAAAATTCCACGAGTTTCCGTAAGGGCGAGTAAGTCCGAGTCACTTGGTGCGACGCCAAGTTTTCGTTCACCTCGTCGCTCAGTGCCGCGCGAATGATCGAGAGTAAGCCGTTTGTTCGTTTGCAGAGATCGGCATGTCGAAGGACGTGGCCGGGGCGACGTTCATGGCTGCGGCGACCTCGAGTCCCGAGCTCTTCATTAACATCGTCGGCACCTTCGTGACCGAGGGCGACCTCGGGGTCGGCACCATCGTCGGCTCCGCCGTCTTTAACATACTCGCCGTACCTGCTTGCTGCGGTCTCTTCGCCTCCCAGGTATGTCCTTAAAAAAGAAAATCATACGTTAACACGTTCCAAAAAATTAACATATTTTGTGTGTTATAGAAGAATGACACAGAATATGTATATTAATTCAACACGAAAAAAATGTGTAAAGAATTAACACACAATCGTGGGTTATTATTGCGCACGTGCTATTTGCTTATCTTCTTTTTTACCATTTACACGACATTAAATGACATTTTTCAAATAACACACTTTGTAATTTATTAAAAATTCACTTTACATGCGCCTAAAAAATTGAATGAGCAACAATTACAAAATAACAATTTTAATTGAAATCTTATAAACAAATGTTCTTAAAAAGACATATTACACAATTACAATTATATTTATCTAGGTGATCTATAAAAGATAATATTTTTTTCAAAACAAATTGTTATCTGATAAAAACGTTTTTCATGAAATAATGAAAAACAATGCTGTTACATTATTTCTTCTCGTATTAGTAATTTTATTTCATAAAGACAAAGTGAAATCTCGCGCTTAAAGTCGCGACTTTTTACGGCTTATTATTTTATCTCTAGTCCAAGGATTGGAAAGTTCAATAACGTTCAATAAACAATTAAGTTCTAGCTATTACATAGTTTATACAAGTGTCATGTAAATGGCAAAAAATTAACATGAACATTTTTTTCGCGACGAATTCCACGACGAGGCCGTTTACTTCGTATAGTGACAATTGCATAACTGCCGACAATAAATGTTTTCAGGTATTAGATCTGGATTGGTGGCCTGTAAGCCGAGATTCCTTGGCCTATGGAGTCACTGTACTGCTACTAATTTTCACTTTACACGACGGTCGTATCGAGTGGTACGAAGCATTCATTCTCGTATTATTCTACATTTTTTATATTTTGGGTATGTAGACCTTTCGGATGGCAGAACCAAAAGCTGCCAGCAAATTTTTTTTATTTGTTTATTCTTATTTTATTAGTCTATTCAAAAACTTACTATTATTCAATGGTAATATAACTATAATGATAGTTAAAAAAGTCTTATTTTTAAGTTCAATTCTGAAATAATTTTTTAGCTTTAGCACTTATTAATAAATAAAATAGAAAATATTGCTTAAAATATTTTTTCTGAAAAAGATTTCGTATTTATACCTTCTGATGTAAAATCGGATTCGGATAGCGAAGGCTAACATTTCGCTCGAGTAAAACGACAGCTTAAGCAATGAATCACGTCCTTTTGTTTCAGCGATGGTCTTCAATACACGCATCAGTAGCTGCCTGAATCTCTTTGTCTCAAAGCGTCGTAGGAAGTACAGAAACCTCACGGAGGAAAGCCCGCTGATCGGAAAGGACAAGTTCCACGATTCTTTTGTCCAGTCGAGCAAGGCCGCCGAGAGCTTTTTCACCAATACCAAGGTCAAAGACACCTTTTATCAAAACGGTGAGCTTAGCTTTTTCGTTCCTCCCACGACGCTCGTACACCCTTTGCTTCGACCCTCCTGTTCTATCAATGCTCGCTTCTCTTTTCAGGAGACTGCAATGGAGTCTTGGACATTGAGAGCTTGGAGGCCAGTGAAGAATTCCGTGAGTATACATTTGTTGATTGAAATTGCAGTAGGTAAATCTGAAAACAACATTTTAATAAGATCTTCTCGTTACGTTTCACCAATTTAAAATTTTCCAACTTCCGGCAAAAGAATATACAGTGTTGACAATGCTGTCGACTGAATTAGACAGTTATAATGACCGTTATTTATTTCAACGTTTTGACTGCTTTTGCTTAATCTTTGTGTTAATTTATTATTGTGTTGCTCTTTTTTGTTAAGTTATTTTGTATCGTCCTAATTTATTGAATAGTGATGTACAATATATCAACTAATATTAAAAATAACAAGAAAATGAAAAGAGTTTGTAAAATTACAATGTACTCAACGAAATGCGAAAGTATGGATTATGTATGACAAACATTATAATTAGTACTTGAAAAGGGTGGCAATCAAGCCCCCGAAACGTCGTATTAATAATATGAAAAAAAGTTGTACTCATTAACATCAATATTCCCATTTCCAAAAAAAAAAGAATATACGTTTTGCTTTTTTTTGCGATAAATATTGATAAGTCATTAATTTTTTTAAATTATACATATCGTGCTTCTTTTTACTTAATAATGAATAAAAACTTTTATTCGTTGCAGTGGAAATTGTGAATATGACGTCTTGGCCAGAAAATGGTTGGGAGAGATGCTGGTGGGTCGTAACTTGGCCCATCAACGCGATACTCCTGATCACGATTCCTGACTGCAGAAGACATTCGCTAAGAAACTGGTACCCTTTGACGTTCGTCATGTGCATCGTATGGATCGCCCTGATGTCCTACGTCGTCGGCTGGGATATCACGATCATCGGTAAATTTCACCTGCAAATTAATTAAAATTCAATTACTACCTTATTCCTTGACAATTACTGCTTTTTTCAATTACAATTTTTTAATCAGTTATGTATTCAATTATATTTCATTTTTAGGTGACACGCTGATGATTCCCGATTCGGTAATGGGATTGACTTTCCTCGCCGCTGGAATGAGCGTACCCGAAGCCGTATCAAGTGTCATTGTAACGAATCAAGGTGAGCGCTACATCGATTTAATCTTTTTGCAATGATAGTTCACTTTATTCAATAATTACTTTAATTTAATAATTAAACTCGCTCATTTTTCATTTGAAACTTACGTGAGATGTATTAGTATTAAAGCAGGTGTATTCTGTACTAAGAGAATTTTCTGTAAAGTTTTACGGGAAAATCACCGTAACTTTTACTTGAATTACGGACGGCTGGTTAAACTTTGTAAATTTTACAAAAAATTTTTATAAAAATGGACTCTAATACTGCTACTTTAAGAAACATCGTAAATAACTTTGATACTGCTACTTTGAGAAACATCGTAAATGAAACAAAATATAACAACTGGCCCAAAGATTTGTTTAACAATTAAAAAAAGTGACGCTAAAGCTAATCTAAATTTTCAAAATTCAAACACTATCGCCTTAACACAAAGCTTCGGCTACATCCACTTAAGCATCTAATCCGCGCGGCTGTAATCCGTACACCCGCTCGGGGAGTATCGAACCCTCCTTCGACTAACGTGTAAACCTCCTTCCTCAGGTCACGGCACGATGGGCATAAGCAACTCGATCGGCTCGAACGTGTTCGACGTGCTGCTGTGCCTGGGTCTGCCCTGGTTCATCAAGTCGGCCTTCTTCCCGCAGGCGAACGGCGAGCACTACGTGCAGATAAACTCGGAGGGCTTGATTTACAGCTCGGTGTCGCTGATGTCGACCCTCATCCTCCTCTACGTCGTCCTCACCTGCAACCGCTTCAAGCTCGACCGCAGAGTCGGCCTCGTCTGCCTCGGCATGTACGGCGTCTTCCTCGTCTTGGCCTCCCTCATCGAGCTCAACGTCTTCTTCGTCGTCAATCGGCCCACCTGCCCACACTGACAATAGATTTTCATTATTTTTCTGTACCCTTTTAATCCTTGTCTGCTTAAGAGGGTACCCTAGTAGCACAGGACGTCATAAAGACGTCATTAAGACGTCTTGAAAAACACCAAATAACGTCTTTTTGAACTG
>JAWWEP010059728.1:0-10113 GCA_035582995.1 Sycophila quercilanae | reverse complement strand
GCAATCGATAATTCATGTTCACGATTTTTTCCATGTTGAGGGACACCTAAGGAACCGGGAAAAACTTGTCCCGTAGGCGTGTGCTTTCAAAATTTTTAACACCCCAGTTGTTTGTCTAAGTCCGTAGAATCGCACATTTCTTAGTGGCCTTTGGTTTTAACTTAAAAAATGGCCAATAAATAGGCCTAAAATGTTTTAAAAAAAAATCGTTTCATCCTGGGACAAAAGTAGACGATTTCTACCAGGGTATCGATCTCACTGTTTTCTACATTTTTAAAAGTATATAAATTATCGATGCCATCACGTACATCTTCATCTCGGTTTTACAACTTTGCTTATCACCCGCAAAGGAACAGAAATCACCGAGTGCATCCCTCATCGGCCTGTCCCAATGAAGCTTCGACGAATTCGATAAGCCGCGCCCGATAAATCCGTGGGAAATTCACACGAACCGCTCTCTCGAAGCGCGGACTAGACTAAGTGAGCAACCCGGTCTTTGGAAATCCTCGCGCCTCCAGAGACCTCGGTGCGCGTTAAAACATCTCGCGCCGCGGTCTTCGTGCCCCTCCGCCACCCTCCCGCCCATAAAACACACCGAGCCGTCCGATAAACGATGCGCGCGGGTAGTTGGGAAGCGCGCGCGCTGAGCGTTAAAATTTTCGACCGCGGCCCGTCGATCGTAAATCCATCCGCGCGGCCGTTATCACGCGCACGGAGACGGTCCGCTCGCGAAGGCACACGGCGGCGGCGGAGTTCGCTTCCCTCCTCTTTCCTATATATACCCATCGCCGAGGGCTGCTGAATAATGTACGCGGCAGATGCCGGCGTGGGAGGCTCGCTTTTGTCTCGGCCGCCGGAATCCCCGCGCATTATACCTGATTGAGGCCGAGGCGCGCGCATTAAAAACGGATCGGCACGCTTCGCTCGCGGGTTGTTACTGATTAAACGCCCCGGTAATCGAGTTTTATCGAGTGGGGCTGCTTAAGGTTTCATTGCCTGCTCGCAGGTTGGCGATGTAGTTTGCGGAAGTTTATTTATTCTTTTTTTTTCTTGTTCTTTTTTTTTTGCTGGTGTGGAAAATGGAACGATTGAATTGGTGAGGAAAATAGATTCTTGGTGAGGGCTTTATTTATTTTTATTGAGGGCGTGCACCATCTTTAAAAAAGCGGATAAAAAATTATCTAACTGAAGAGGAGTACACTAATTAGTCAAATTTAACATGAATAGTGTCTAAAAATATAAAATTTACGATAAACTGTTGCACTAATATTATCGTGAAGTTCGTGAGTTTTAATAATCGGTGTGCCAAATTGCATTCGAACCAGTACAAATTTTAAAATAAAATTTTATTAATTTAAGTATTTATAATGATTACGTGATACTGGTGGGGAGTCGATTCATTATATTTTGGTACTAGTGAAGTTTATTATCATTCGAAAGGAAGTGTTAAGCTTTTTGCGGTCAGTCCACTGGTTCAAATGCAATCTTTTACGCTGCTAATATGTTGGTACAATTCTTAGAGCAGGATCAATCACATTTTTCTGACTAAATGAATGAAAAAACATCAGTATGTATATATAGAAAAAGTTTTAAAAAATTAGTATAAATAATTAGCATGAAAATTAATTTAATGTATTTGCTTATAGCATCACTTAGCAGAATTGTTGGTTTTCAAATTTTTTTTTTCTTGAAAAGTCCCATGACAATGAAATGACTTTAATCTGACTTTTTACAGTAGGGCATTTCCGATAAAAATGAAGAATAACACGTGAAAATTTCCACCAAGGAATTATTTCCGTTCTAATTTAGGTTTCGCGTGTAATTCCCCTGTACGCCGGTTTAAAATGCTTCGCGAAGCTGTTTTGTGGTATAATGATTACCCGCTCGAAATCGGTGTGCAATAATTAACTAATTATTTGATTGTACATAATGATCGTTTAATTATGCTCGTTAAACATTTATACAACGAATGAATTTGTTACGCTGGAAATTGTTAGTAATTATTGGCGTAGCATTATGCTAATTGGATTTACTAAATTGAACCTTGTACCAACGAAAGCGAAACTACACCAACCGTGCATAATATTTTTATACCAGAAAACTCAGAAAAAAAGAGGCAAAGGTACCAGACTGAAAGTTCCTGCGAAGCAAAACTTATTACTCCTAACGCGAGAGGTCAAAAGAAAAAAAGCCGAGTAAATCCGATAAAGGCAATTTTTTCGCCTTGTCCAAAAGGAACTCGAAAAAGTTCCACTGCTCCAAATTAGACGGAGCTAATTGCGGCACTCGAGCTCCGATCCCCTCCGATCGAGCGTTTCCTCGTAGTACCGTAGTCACGATGCAGCCTTCAGAACCCACCTACACGCTCGTGTGTATAAAAAATTACAAAGAGAAAAAAAGAAAGATAGAGAAAGGGGGAGAAGATGCACGGGAAAAAAAATAAAATTATGCACTTGCTGTTTCCAACCTGCTGAAATGACTTTTTTACAAACACGCTAAAGTCGCCTTCACAAAATGGAGGCACTGCCTTAAATAATGCGTCAGAAACTTCTTTTTAGATAGTAGAAAATTACCACTTTAGCGAGGGAACATTATCGGATCAGTGCAGAACATTACAGTTTTGAAAACGTCAATTTAACTGACGCTGCCGTGGCTCACTCTTGTTTCAAGTGATGTACTTCCCTTTGAACTGACTAGAAATTCAATAGCAGTACCGTGGGCGTGGATTATTTCACTATAGAAGACTGAATTCTTTAAGTCTATTCAATTTCTTTCCGTTATTCTTTGTCGTTATATTCACCAATCAATTTGTTAATAATGCTTTGATGTTGATTCAATATTCGGTATATCGCTATCTTCCATTTAGAGATCGATATTTTGTTATATAGGAAACTTAAATTGACTGCTTATAATTCAATCCTAATGTCTCCCCCTCACTTTACGGTAAAGTGGAATCCACGAATGAAGTTTTTGATAACACTCGAAAGTTGGCTCTTCGTTCGACATGTCGCTATCTTCCTTTTACAAAATTTTTGTTTTAAGGAAGTAGTTATTTTGCTACAGAAATCTGAAGTTAAGAATTTCTAACTTTATTTCATTTCCTTCCGGTCGTTTCTTTCCGTTTAATCTACCGAAGAATGTTTTGATAATGCTACGAAGTTGACTCTTCGTTCCATATATCGCTATCTTCTTTCTATAAATGGATATTTTGCTATACTCGTATGTAGTTGGTTTTACATCGACGTTCGCGCGGAAGAAGATCCTATTCCGCTTACGGGTGAAGAAAGGTCCTATATCATTTCTGGCTGAAAAGATCCTATATATCTCTGAACGAAATTTTTCCAACGATTTTTATTATTCGAATTCAGCGCACCCGAATCTCCCCTAGTTGCTATAAGAAACCAAAACGGAGCAAAGGGTTTGGCTTGAAAAAGTCGAGTAAGTGCGGGGAAATTTAAAATAGTCGCGAAAAATATCATTCCGAGAAAGGATCTTTTCAACCGGAAACGAAATAGGACCTTATTTCTTCATCGCAAACAAAATAGGATCTTCTTCTGAGCGATCGTCGATATTCAAGGGATATCTTCTTTTTATACACTGAGGAACAAATTTTCGTTGGATTAATGATCACTCTTAATTTAACAGCGTAGAGCTTATTTTGACAAAGTAAAAGTCTTTTTGTAAAACGATACCTGCGTTCAATCAAAGATCTGATCACTGACAAAATAACAACTTCTTCTGTTAGAAGCATTTAACAGCGCGAATCGTTGCGAGCCAACTAATTTTTTTTTCTCACAGTATAGACGGAACATTTGCTATCAGTAGGCGCATTAAATTAACTATTTTCTCAACAACTAATAAACCTATCATAACAGCTAATGCATCATTCTATTTCTTCCGCATAGAGAAAAAAAATACGGAGAATAAAGAGAGATAGGCATAACCACTCGACGAGTCTAAGACGTTCGCGGCGCGTAAAGTGCTTTCGGACCCGCGACGCGTGTGCGTGAGCAGGGGGAATAAGATATTCGACGTAACTACACAACGAGATGAGCGAACCCTCTATATAGGCGGTAGCCTGGGGGGTGCTGCGCGGCGCTGCGTCCTCGGTGTGGGGAAGCCGTCGGCGGGGAAGGTAGGGGCGGGATGGCGTTGGCGGTGGCGTCGGCGCTGCTGATGCTGGCGGCGGCGGCGGCGGCGGCTCGCGACGGAGCAGTGGTGGTGGTAAAGGATCCCCCGGCGAGTCCGACGCGGGGCTCTCGACTCTCAGTACACCGAGGGTCGAGTCCGGGCCGCGAGCGTCGCGCGCTCCCCTGGATAACGTTATAACCCGCACGGCTATGACCCAGTGACGTTCGACGGCCGAGCGCCATAGGCACGTATCGCGCGAAGTTGTCCCGTGCGTTGTTGATATTCAGCGATTTTTTTTTTTGTATAAATATACAAAGCGCCTGGAATCATTAACAAAAGGTGCGGCGGAAGGGAGCACGTGATTTCTTTTTGTTCTTATTTTTTTTTTTAAATGTCAAAACGCAACAGCTGTACCCCTCGTGCGAGTGAGTGAGAGAGGCCCCGGAATTTTTTATCCGAGTCCGTTATAGTTGTATATACGCCCGGTGAGATTTTCGGAGTTCCGGAGGCTGTGGGGGGGGGGGGGGGTATTAGGCTGTGCTACCCCCGGTTTGGGGGTAGTAGATTCCCTATTCATTTATTCGGACACCGGGGCGTCCAGGGCTCCTTTTAATCGCGGCGTGCCGGATTTGCATGGGGCAAATTTGCCGGCCGCTTTTAATTACATTTTAACGTCGTTACGGCTCGCACGCCCGGCAAATAAGCCGAATCAACGGCGTTTTTATCGTCGCGATGTTTGCGCGCTCGATTTGTGGCTATCAATTTTTTTCCCTTTTTTTTTTTTTGCGAATGCAGGGAGGTTACCGCGCGACTCGGAGATTTAATGATGCCGGCTGTCGCTGGGAAAGAGTTCGGCGCGACAAATTGTGCCGGCGCGATAACGAACGAGTCGGGCCTGTACAGCGGAGGCATCGGTTCGCGAGTGTAATCAATTTAAAGAGCGGCCAGCGGATGATTTATGCGGGCCCCGAGTGTGCTTTTTTTTTCTTTTTTATTGTCCGGAGCCGCTCGCCCCACGATAGACAGATGTTTGCAGCGTATGTACGCGGTGCAGTGCAGTGCACACGTGGACTGAGCCGCGCGCTCCACGATGTGTTTGCGAATTATCGGAGCGGGCGAGACAGCTTGGAAAAGCAGCCGGATTCACGGAGGGTCACGGACGGACGTTTGACGTTCGCGCCGCGCGGTTTCATCGGCTTTACTTTACTAGTGTACTATACCACCCTCCCCCTTTCTGGCGAAAATTGAGTTTCAGTGGTTGCGCTATACTTATGGATTTTCATTTGGTGCGCTCATACCAAGTTTTTTTTCTTTTTTTTTTTTTAATGCGAAATAAAATTTTAGGTTGTGGTGATATTTTTTTATTTCAATAACGGCGGACTGAATTCTTAGGTGAATGTGATATTTTTTTTATTTAAAGAAAAAGCGAAGTGGATTGTTAGGTGACTGACGTGATATGTTTTTTTTTTGTTGTTAATTGGGACATTCTATAGTTTCATTTTGTTAGTCGAACCAATACAAAGTGATTTGCGTGAAACAGTCGAGGTAATAATTCGTTTGTAGTTGCACTTGAGGGTACCTTTTAGTGTCCTTTACACAAGGTTTCATTAAAACATACATACTGTACGTGTGCATACACGATTTTAAATGGAAATGAATGGAGAAATTAATGAATAAAGAAAATTAATTAAACAGGAACATTTGTCTCGTTATTTTTATTAGCAATTAAGTTCACCATGAGGTTGTGCGGATTTTTACGCGATGTACGCATTGCCGTAACTAAACAGACTATCCCGGAATTCAAATGTCGAGTCTATCTTTCCTTTTTTTCTTTTGTTATCGAACTCGACGATGGAAATTGCCGAGTAGCAGATTTCTACTCACATTTTCAATTCACTCGGCGCTAAATCCTTAACTGTCAATTTAAGTCGATGTAATCTTATCGGGCCGGCCGAGAAGGAAAGAAAGAGGGCAAAAGGAAAAAGAGTGAGAGGAGAAAAAAAAAATGTTAAACGCAACGTTTCAATGGAAATGCACTTTGAAAAAACAGAAGTTGGCCTTTAACTTTCAGCGTAAAATCGCAAATGTAATTACCTCGTACCGGGGGCTGATTCCAATTTCACCGTTTAATTTAACTATTTCATTAAAACTCCGACGTTTATTAACGGCGCGCGAAACTTGGTCCAAGGCAACGGGACTCTGTATAGGAGGGGGATAAGAGCGTTCGCACGAAAATTTCACCGTGAACGTTATAAAATTGCCTCTAAGCAGCGCGGGGCTCGCGCTAAATTCCCTTAACTCTCCGCCCACGCGTAATCGTCCGAAACAAGCGAGTCCGTGCGAAATGTCGTAAGAACGATCGGAATCTCCTTAAATAACTAAAAAAATAACAAAATAAATATTGCACTGGTGCGATGGTTTATTGTAATGATGAATGGAAATGTTATTTAAATAAACGCACGTGTAATAAAACTTTTTTTTTTTGTAGAATTTTTATCATTTTTATTGATCGATTTTAAATAAACGATAAAAACTCTTGAATATTTCAAGTGAGCTCGTGATTATTGAATCAAACTTGTGTCTAAATTTTTTAGTAAATCCATCGTATCAATCAAAAGCAGTTATTAGGGAATATCATACGAACCTACATAAACAGATCCGGACATTTTTAATAAATATTTTCTTGAACTTTGTGAAACTAAATAAGTGCTTCGACATCAAAATTGTCGCCGATCCAGAGCTTTCTCTATTTAGAAAAAAAAATGAACTAGAGGGAAGCGAGAGGTATAAGAAGGACGGAAAATAAACAAAGTTCGGAAAAGGGTTGAAGCCGAAAATAGAGGGTGGGGGGCGAGGATAAGGAGAGTTCGAGTGTCGGAATCGAAGGGGATCATAAGGGTCGAAAGTTTTAATTGCTCCGTGCGACTTTGTGACTAATCATAGCTCATTCACGATCGACGCCTCCACGTCGCTTGTTTTACCGCCGGAAATTATGGGAATTTAACCCGACCGCGGAGATAAGGAAGTGGCGCCGTGCTCAGGGGTGTAATACCCTCCCGGCAGAAGTCGCGTGTAGGCTGAAATAAACGGGCGAAAGTTCGCGTCAAAGACATGAAAAAAAAGAGAAAGAAGTAGGAGAGAAAGAAGAGCGCCAGGCCAATTATTTCACAATGCCACTTTCGCTCTCTTTCTCTTACTCCTACTCTCTTACTCTTTATATTCTCTCCCTCTGGTGGAGGATCGGGCGAGGGCAGTAATTTTATCGAACAGACGGCCGAGCGCAAGTTTAATAGTCGTTGAATTCCTCCTCCTCCTCCGGGGGTGAGGGTGGCGGGGGTGGGTTAAAAGGAGGAGCGGGAAGCCCGATGACGCGGCTTCGACGTCCGATTCTCACTTGGCGCCGGGGCCAGCCTTATCTTTCATTCTGCTCGGGAAGCGAATTTCCCCCGGCGGCGGACGCCAGTAGCTCGCGCGTCTGCAGCAGCGGCTCTCGGATATCGGAGTGCAAGAGGGAAAGTTTTTGATCAAAACACATCCTGCGTAATTTGATGCGACGAGATAAAGCGTATATTTATCGGACGGCTCGGTGGAATTGCTTCTCTCGGGGCCTCGTTATTGTCGGCGGCGTACAGATGTGTTGACGACTGAGTCGATGACTGGGCGGGTGAGCGTACTGCCTACGCGATGCGAGGAACACACACACACAAAAAAAAAAAATGATGAGCGAACGATTTATTGAGATCAGTAGACTTGCCGCCCATTCGACTCTTATCGCGGGATTAACATGGGATCGGGCGATATGCCGCGGACGATGAGATATATGTATGCGCTCGGACCGGGGGCCTTCTCCACTGAGTAAACAAGTTTGTAAAGAGCGAGAAGTTACTTGAAAGTTGACGTGAAAGTCATTACGGAGTTTTCTTCGCTGAGTACAATAAATCAAATTATTTTTCCATACATTTTTCAACTAGACTCCTTTTTTCTTCTACTGAAACAATGGACAAATAAAAAATACAAATTACCTTATGAGAAGTTTTTTAAGTTATTGCATGTTAATATCTTTCATAAATAAATAAATAAATAAATAAATAAATAAATATTCTCTTTAAATGAGTAAGTGCAATTCACGGAATAAGGGAAAATACACTTCACCGCTTCTAACGAAGAAAAACTGATTTTCAGAAAAAGTATATTTTAATTTGCCTATTAAAAAAATCCATTTTAATTGTGAAGTAAACTCTTCCAAAATCTGATAAACTTCTATATACAATTGATACTACAGTCTATCAAATTCGGAAAGAATTTACTTTTGTCCGGTGCTTTTATAAAAATGGCAAATTAATGTAGTGTTCTTTTTTACATCTGCTTTCCATCGTTACAGGCAACGACTTATTCTATGCTATAAATTTTCCTATTATTCGATATGCAGAATGCACTTACCATTGAAAAGTGCATTTTTAGATGAATTTCTTACGCAGGGTTTATTTTGAAAAATTTCTATTAAAATCTGTAATTAAAATCGATTTTCAGTTAATGGTTAAATTATGTTTTTATGCGGAAACAAATTCTCCATTAAAACTTGCAATGGTCAATTTTATGTCCTCACAGACAATAACAAAGTTATTATTAATAAAAATACATCTATTTCTAGTAAAACTTACTACAGCTTTTATCAAAATTTACTGTAACAGTAACAAATTTTGCTCGAACTCTTGTAAATTTTAGAAGAAACTATCGTGATTCTACCAATAACGTCAGTCTATGAGGGCATTAAAACTGACAACTGCAATTTTTTAGTTGAGGTTTTTCTTCGTGTAACTATAAGAAGGAAGTCTCTTAACTACTTAAACAGAAAAACAATAAAAAAATATTTTAGTCACAACAGAGCACTAAAAAAATAAGGTACTACACAAGTAAAGAAGTATCTAAATTAAAAAAAAAAAACAACGAAAAAAATCTTTGTACAAACCAGACGGAAATTCTCGCTCTTTAGCATTCGTCGCAATGGGGAGGTATAGCTGCGTTTAATTCGTTCCATCGCGCGGTAAAAAAAAGGCAAAGCCGGGTGTGTACCCACCGCAGCCCGCTACACGTGTTCTGTCGCATGTTGAAACAGGTTTCCCGTTGACGAGCACCAAAAAAAAAAAAAAAGAAAAGAAAAAAGAAAACAACCACCGGAGCAGCTCGACGAAGGTGTCGCTCGGTGGGGTTGCCTCGTGATTTTTCCCCGAAGGTCAAAGGGGGCCATGAAACTGCATTGGCCCGGCGAGAGCGGATGAAGCCCCAGGACCAGCGGCCCTGCGCACCAGTGATGATCGTGTTGTTCTAGTGCTGTTCCAATATTGTCTCGTTGATTTTCGCAGGGCGAAGCTCGCGCGCCCAAGCAAACGAGTCGATAAAAGCTAAAAGTGATCCCCGCCGCGGCGATGGCCCGGCAGCACCGCGGATGACCGACGACGCGGTGCTAAGGCGTGAGGAAGTGCACCGATATACGTGCGAGGACTGAGAGAGGAGGACACATCGTCGGGCCCCGACTGGTGATGCAGCGCGATGGGCCGTAGCCCGAGGTCCCTGCTCCTTGGCACACTGCTGGCGGGCACGCTGCTCACCGTCGCGCTACTGCTCGGAACAGCTGGAGCCACGCGTAAGTCGATATTCCCCGGCATCACATGTATATCCCTGATCTTTTCTCTTTCTTTGTCTGATTTTTTTTTCTTCTTTCTTGGGGTCGGTGCTCGCACGTGTACACTTTCTTTTTTGTTTCTTATAGTTTTAGTTTTTAAAGTCGAGTTGGTGAACGATTTTATACCAATTTGAAAATAGTTCGTGCACACTTACTGCTATGAAACAGTGTGTATTCCACTTTCGATAGTAATAAAAGTGTAAGTGGTTTAAAATAGTTAAATTTTTGGAACGAAGTTCCTTATGTCGCGTTACGGCGCAGGGGCTAGGCCAAGAAAAGTGTAACAACCCAATAACCCA
>JAWWEP010059708.1:0-10116 GCA_035582995.1 Sycophila quercilanae | reverse complement strand
CTATATCTTTGTTAATAAACGTTCAATTGAAAAAAGAAAAAATACGTGTCGATTATTTCTCAATATTCTATCAGACGCATATAATGGAATTTTTCACTATTCTTCCCAATTGAAATGTCCAATGCAATATATCTACACAGTGTTGCAGTGTATATATGATTTGAGCAATAACAAAAACAAAATAAATAAAATTTTTTTAAATCCTCCATAAGCAGAAAAAGTACAATACTGGGTTTGAGAATTTTTACCAACCTAGTTTGTAACAATTACAATGTGAGCAGTCTGTCCTCACGTTACCCACGTATAGGTTGATAATTTTTACCAACCAACTTTTAAATTCTACTCACGCCGGTCTCTCAGTGTACTTTACTCCCGATATATATAACACGCAGATTCAAGATCCTTTCGTTGCACCCCGTAATTACTAATTATCATCAGCATTGAACAACAAGCCTCGCCCCGAATTAAAAGTATCGATAGATCGATCCATCAATCACTCACAATTAATAGGTGCAGATTTTTATTAGCGAGCGCGCGAAAAGCCGCGTATAGTAGTTATAGTAGCAGGTATCTCGCTAAAACATCGCGCGGGTATACGTACACACGCCAGCATCGAGCGTCGGAGGTAAATGCGGTGTAAATGTAGTTTGCTTTCTTGAATTGCATTTTCCCGGCGGGAGAGTGGCCCGCTGGAATTGTGAGCCCGCCGCAGAGAGCCAGTGTAACTAGCTATGGGAAGCGAGTGCCGCTAATGCTACCCCGGTCCGGCGTAAAGCCTGGGAAATCAAATATTTTTCTTTACCTTCAAAGCTCCAGTTAAACTGAGAGATGCCGCACGTCTGAATTTCAAATTTCTCGGCTAATTGTTGGCAATTCGAAGCAACGTAAACCTATTTTGCACAAAAATTGAGTGTAAGAAATTATTGTGTTACTATCAATCCCCCTTAAACGCGCGCACGATTGTATTGCTGTTTTACAGTCAATTTCAGTAGTTGTAGTTTTTTTGCCTTGTATCAGTTAAAATTGTTCACCATTTTCTTTACCCATCGATTTCCTTTACACCCTTTAAATGTAAGATCATTAAATTCTATTTTAATTGTTTTTTGTTTTCAATCAATTAAAATTTGTTTAGCAATGTTCCATCGAGCGATTGTCCGCATACCAGAAATCCAAAGATCCCAACATACAAATCCATATTTAGCGTGAAATTTAAAGAGCAGCCCGGCAAATCCTTGGTAAACCAGTCAGCAGAAAATTTTATTGCGCGTATCGGGAGGACAGCCGCGGCGCATTCGGACCCGTCGTAAAACTGCTATAGGTGAATTAATACACTCGCGCACCCGAAAGGCTTAATTTCGCAGTAAACCGCGATAATCTCGGCTGAGTGCGCGATGCGCGTTTCTTTGCTATCGCTCGTTCAGCGCTGGGATTCCGCGCTCCGCGTTCCGCGTTCCGCGCTGTCTTCGGTGATTCCCCCTCGTCTCTCGAAGGATTCCTCGGATTTTCGATAAATTTATGTTATCTGTAGCCTTTTTTTCGTTACAACTTGTTTTAAACTTTCAGACGTTTTTTTTTCTTTGAGCATTTGGTGAAAATTTTAATGTAGCTGGTTACAACTTTTTTTTACAAAAAGAAGGAAGTATAATTATCGAAAGAAATACATTAAAGCTAACTGTATAGACATACAAAAAGATTAACGCTTGGTTGTATATTTTGCTGAGGTTCATTACATTAGTTTTTTTTTTTTAATTAACGTAAATGTTATTACAATCGTACGATAAATGATTCTAAAGTAGATCTACCAAGTGATCGAACAAAATATTCAAAAGAAAAGTTTACTTAACTACTGTTACCAAATAATAATATCAAGAAATTTTACTGGCAAATATATTAAAAAAAGTCTCTTAACGTCAACTACGTACCTGCATAAGAGGACCCTACAACAGCGTTAAAAAATTCTAAAAAAAAAATAAACACCACGTCCACGTATTATTCGCACTCCCGGCAGCTGTTACAGCCTTGTTGAATATAATTAAAACCCACCACAGTACCGTAAAAGTTTCGGTTTAAAAAAAAAAAAAAAAATTCTATCCACCCGAGACCCGCATAACGCGCGCATCGTTATGCGCACGCGACCCTTGCGTGAACAATAAGGGCTGCCGATTGTTAATAGCCCCCAGCTGGGTAGGAGCGCGTATGAAATGCCAGTCGTTATTCCACGCGGCTCGGGAAAAATCATCGTTATTTAAGTAATAGTATTCCGGAGCTATCGTGCGGCGACATCTCGCCGCAAGCGTCCCCTCGAGCGAGAGACCGAGACGCGATAAGGGAGGAATGCAAGCCGAACCGAGACGGAACGAGATTGCAACCATGAGAGAGAGAGAGAGAGAGAGAGAGATAACGAAATAGAGAAACCGAGAGAAAGAGAGAGAACTAGAGAGAAAGATAGCGACAGAAAGAGAGAAAGGCAGAGAGAGGGAGAGAGAGAGAAACACAATTACATTGCTTTTTACTATAGGAGGAAAAACTCTGGGATAATTGGAGGACGATTTTTTAATGGGACACATTGCGTACTTGCTTCATGTATCTCAGTGCGGTCTCAATGCGCGCTATTGTTATGTTTTATTTACAAGCATTTTCTCATGAATTTTTTAAGGAAATTCAAAATTGGAAAGTGCTGAATTATAGTTCTTTTTTCGTAGAACAGCTTCCATTTATTGTTTTTTATTATTTTTTAACTTTAAACAATTCAAAAATGCAGGAAAAACCGCGGATTGTCTGCAGGATGGCAAGATTTCCTTCAGGGTGTCCTGTAGGATTCCTGCAGGGGGTCCCCGTGTAAAAAAAAATTGGTCTGGTCTAAATTTAGAAAATTCTGCAGAAATGACAAATTTCTGCAAAATCTTCTGCAAAATCTTTTGCAAAAGATTCTGCAGCCTCTTTTTCTACGGGAAACTTCGGAACAATTGCATTTTATAGCAATTATCTTGGCTAGCAAAGTCTGTCCCTATCTTACAAAATTTGTTCTAAACTTAACCCTATTATTTTTTTCAGTGCAGCTCTCGCAACTGCGAAAAAAGTTCACGCGGAAATCGCGCGCATTCCCCAGGCACATCGCGCATATCTCCGAAGGCGCGAGGATCCCGCGCATCCCACAGGTATATACACATAATCGCCAGGCGAGTCGTCGTTTCGTCGCGCCGTCTCTGACCGACGGAGCGGCTTAACCCACAATCTGAAAATACGGCGCTATTTTGTTCAGCTGCTCTATTTCCCCCTATATGCTCTCCCTTGGCTCTTTCTCTTGACGTCAGCGAGAGAGAGAGAGAGAGAGAGAGAGAGAGAGAGAGAGAGAGAGACCGTTCATGGCTCGGATTTTCTCGGGCCGCCGCGCCGTTGCATGCGGATCTTCGTGACGCGCGCGCCGCGCTTGTTATTTTTAATTGCGGCGAGAGAGCGGTGCGCGCTGATCTTTCGGAGGGGAAGTTGGATCGATGCGCGTCTGTGCGCCGGGGCTCATTCGGGGAATTAGCGGCGATTTTCAGAAATTGCGGAGTAAACTGCGACCGGCCGTTGCCGCGCACGTCACTGCATGACGGATCATTTTTTGGGTTTCGTCATGAGCGTTGGGTGGTGAAATGATTGTCTGTACGCGGAGAGAATGACGCGGTAAAAATTATCAGTCATTTTGGGATATCAGTTCGCATTTTGCAAATCGTGCAATAAATTTAAAAAAAAAAAAACTGTTTATTTTATTTTATTTTATTTTATTTCATTTTGTTTTATTTTATTTAATAAACGGGACATTGTCCCTTGAGTACTAAAAATACAGAAGAAATAACAGTCGTAAGAAGCCAATATTAAACAAATGTTTCTAAAGCGATTATAAACAAGTCTGATTAAACAGAGAAAATTTATATAATTAAAACAAGACCTGATGAAGGGGCAAAGGGTCACCGAAACGTCGTTATAATTTGAATAAACTGACTCGTTAATAACAACTGCTTTTACATTTATAAAAAAAAAAAAATGCGATTGAAACGAAAAACCGGCGATTTTCAAATAGAAATTAATTTCTGCCAGCGAGGGTATATTCAGCACACCCCCTCCTCCTACGTGAAGCGAGGTCAGCCCCGTCAACGAGCGTTAAATTATAAAATCCACCTCTCGCGACCGGGCTTTCAGCGGAAGCGTCGCCCGGGGCATGTCAACGTGGGCCGTCGCGGCGCGTCACGGACGCTTAAGCAGCGGCGCGCTCGCGCGGTCGAGGCGCAAACGCGCCTCACCGTGGCGCCCCGATAAAAGGCCAATCCTCGCGTGAGCGAACAGCGTCGCAGGCCCGGACCGCAAACCGAATCTCGGAGCTTAACCGCAGCTCCCGTCACACCCCGAGTTGCTTTTCGCTTTCTTCTCCTTTTTTTTTTGAGGGAAAAAGACTGTCGTCCGTGCTCAACGATTGCGTCGTCCCAAATAAAATTATTTTATAGAGATTATATATTTATTTATTTATTTAATATAATTACGTAAGTATGCTCTTGTGTAATTCATTAGAAGAGATTCATAACAGTACAATCGAATCATTCGGATCCGTCCATCTATCCATCCATCTATTTTTTATCCTTAGTCCTTAGTCCTTAGTAGAATTAGTCAATTAGTAGAATTCACTATCAATTAGTAGAATTTCACTAATTGAAATAGTAAAAAAATGTTCTACTTAGCTGTATTAGTGGAAATTAATAATTATTCACTATTTCAAATAGTAGATTTCCACTAATTCATAGTGGAGCACTTTGCACTATTCAAATTAGTGCATAGTCACTAAGAATTAGTGATTTTTCACTAATTCATTCAAGCTTGTTACTAGTCATAAAATGTGATCGTGTTTTTCTCATACGAGTATAAACAAACAAGAAACTTTATTTACTCCAGGCGCGATAACTTTTCAGGCAGCCCGCTTAGATAATTTCATCGTCCGATATTAATTACTGTTAAAAATCTCCTCGAAGAAACACGGAAGAAAAATAAAAAAAAACTCCTAAATCAAGACCAAAGAAAAAGAATGACAGCGCGCGATACGCGCCGCGTCGGGCGAAATCACCTTTTTAACCGCGGCGTAAAATTTTAATTAGCGCGCCGTATACTTTTCGCGTGCGAATCGGCACTAGCGCTTCAATTTATGCCACCCCGTCGCTCGTAAGCGAAATTATCGCCGCGCGAGCACACAGGCACGCGCGCACCTGTCGTTATCCGCCCGGCGCGCATAAAGCCGCAGTACAAACGGGCGGCTGCCTCGGCCTCGGTTTATTCAAGAGGACGTAAGGCAGGCTCGTCGAAATGAACGGAGAACTGTTTCGGATGGAGTATTAAAAGGTTACAGTGGCTGTTTGCTTTCGGGAGACTTGGAGCTAACTTGGCTGCTACGAGTTTGAGCAGAAAGTTATACCAAGCATTAATGTACAGGATATCTTTGAACGTGTACCTTTCGGTAATTTTACGTTTCGCTTTATTATCTTGAGATTTGTAGGAATACAATGACATTTTTAAATATGTTACTATTTTTATTTGTGAATGTGTGTTGTATATTAGGAATAGGTTCATAATAGGCTAGTACCTTACAAATTTTTCAAACAATTTTTCACCTAGATTTATGAATGGTATGAAATTGAAACCAGATCATCTTCATGCCATTGATTTTAAGTTTTAATAATTAAGAAATCATCGATGCCGATAAAGTCAGTGCCTACGTGACTTTCACATCCCGTTAAATGAAAAGGCGCAGCCTAATACGCACCTCAGTTACTAATAACTCAATAATTGGAAAATTCCCCCCTCAAGAATGCAATTAAACTTTAATTCGAAATCATTTTTTTGCCAAACCCTGTAAGGAGAAATTCGCAAGTATAGAAGACCAGAATAGAAACAGCTTCTCTAGCGGATGAAATTCGCTCGAGTTATCAATTAACGAGAAAATGCAGAAAAGGCTATTTCGCGTTTGCGTCAAAAGCAAATTTTTTTTTACGCGCGATAACGCGCACTGCGCCGAGTGAAATGTTGCTTACGGTTCAGCGTGAAGTAGGCCATAATCGATATTTACGAACGCGTATTTTCCCCGCCGCAAATAAAGCGACGCTGAGATAAGAGCCGACGGGCTATTATGAGCCGCGTCCATAAGCGTGGGGTAACCAACAAAAAAAAAAAAAAAAAATTCAATGTCAAACCATTTTACCGCTATCCCCGTTAAATTTTCGTGCGAATGTGGTACAATATTCCTGCATTTATGAAAATCCTGGTCAAAAGTGTTTGTGAAGTGTAATCGATTGCGTGACAAAAAGAGTGAGTTATGGATTATTGTCGTACTGCGTGGTGGATAAAAAGTCTGCTCGAAATTGCACGGGGAAAATTGCGTAAAAAAATTGTGAGTGAAATGTAATCTTGGGTAGGGTCGTACTGAAGATCATCGTAATTTTTGAGAGCAAAATTCACGAGCTTTAATTAATTTTTTAGGTAAGGAAAACGTTCAAAGCGACTGTAAAAATTAGGATAATACAAACAGAAAAAGAAAGAAAAAGAAAAAAGGAAAGGTAACCTTCGGCCCCGCGTTTAAATTGCAAGCTATCGTAAGCTTCAAAATGTTAAAAAAAATTCTACACCCACACCTACGCAAACCCCAAAAAAGAAAATAGCACTTCAGCGAGAAGGCGATGGTTCGAGTTATCACGTGCCAAAAGTCCGAGCGGCGGTATATAATACCCATACCTATTGTTTGCACGGCGCGGCGACATGTATAGTGTCATTCGGCGCACGGCGAAAACGTCGCTACCCCGTTATATCGTCTTGGAAATGAGCTTTTTCCAGCCGAGCCTCTCGAATTCGCGCTTGAATTATGAGACCCGAGGCTACGGGCGGGACCATTGTTCCCCCTCCCCTTTTTTGCATGCGAAACGGCGAGCGACAAATTTTTTCTAATGGCTTGTTTGCCTTCTCCGTGCGCATGCGACACGATTTACTGTTATTTCCCTTTCAGTTTTTCTTAAATGCAAAACATCTAATGGCGCAGCTCACGGAAAAATGTTGGCAGCCTCGAGCGTCGTGCCTCTCTCAGAACCGGTGTGAACTAGAGTGTCGTGCAGTATAGAAGGCGCTGCCTATCCTCCTAATTAAAACACCATATCGTGGAGCATCTTGTCAATCGCATAATAAAGTGTGAACTATTGGGATGACGGTCGGTTCGTATCACGCGGACTGGCACCAGCGCCACTTGTGCCGAGCAGCTTGAAAAGTGCCGGTCCGACATGATATGTCCCAACCGTCACCTCAAAAGTTCACACTTAATTGATTACACTGAGAGAAATTCTATAATAAAAATTGTAATAACTGTAGCAAAAATTACAAAGTAACAATGTAATCGGGACCCATACTTGCACTCTAAGCTATTTTGTAACAGTTTTAATAATTTCTATTCTATTTATAACAATTGTTATTTTATTTTCAATAATTTTTATTTTATTTCTGAATAAAAACTGTTATGTAACATAGTAAAAATTCTCAATAGTAGTATTTGAATATACATCTAAACAGACTTTGTTTAAAAACTTAGTAAAATTTTTGGTGGTGTCGCAAGCTCGCAAGCGGTCAGAGTTCCAGTCAGTTAGTATATACATATAAGAGTAAGTCAGCAGTACATAAACATGGAAATACGTGCCAATCGTACGTATTATTGCGATATCGTATTTTTTTTAATTTTTAATAATAATTAAGTGTTAAGCAGACAAAATTTGATAGGTTACTTTAAAATTGCTATGCTACTTAGTAAAATTTATATTACGCATGTTAAAAATTGCTGAATTTCTCAGTAAAATTTATTTTTCATATAGCAATTTTTGTTAAAAATAAAGTATAGGTCCCGATTCCAATGTTACTTTGTAATTTTTGCTAAATTTATTATAATTTTTGTTATAGTATTTCTCTCAGTGTACCTATAATGGAATAAAAAATAACGTCATCGTTTGAAACTTTTCAAGATTTTTATTTATTCATTTATTTTTTTTTACGAAAAACCCGATAATCTTAAAGATAAGAAATCGCTTCGATTAAGTGTTAGAGGCGACGAAAATAAACGACGAGAGCGAATTACATTAAAATTCTAATTCCAGGAGGGTCTTAATCGACCACGTTCTAAATTTCCGAAGGAGCGGAAAAATTGAATGCAATTTACCGAGCACTAAACTTTATTTACTTTTATTTTAGTAAATTTTTAAGCGATTAATCGTCAATGCGTGTATTCGCATTCGCGAGGAAAGATTATCAGCGTAATTGAAAATAAGATTTAGCGAGTAGATCATCGCGCTGAGAGTATAGTAATCTGCAAAAAATTAATATAAATTTTCGGGAGAGGAAGGCGTGCTTATGAAATATGAAAGAAATTAGCATAATCCAGGGAAAAAGTTTTTCTAATAGAATTACAGTAATTTAATAATAGCAAGCTTGGCTGCCTTTTCAAATTTTTACCAGGGTAGTTGTAATAAGCCCTCTTTTCTTATTTGAATACATTTAAATTGACTAAATGAATTTAGAAATAAAATTAAAAAAAAAATATATAAAAAAAGTACTCTTCCATCGCGAGAAATTGCACGGGCAATTAAAAAAAAAAACGGAGTAAAAAGGGTGGCATAGCGAGGGGGGGGGGGGGGATTCGGGTGTAAATATAGCAGTGGGAGTCGACGCACGAGGGCGAATGTCGTATCCCGCGATAACTATCCGGCAATTGTTCGGCGCCGTGGCGCCTCGCAAATTGGCTCGCTTTCGGAAGCCCGTAATTACAGTGTATATAGCGGCGCTACGCTACCCGGGAAGTCGTGCGCCGCGGGAATTTTGCGAAATGGGGATCGCACGCGCGCCCCTCTCGCAAATCTTATCGCTCGGCCGATTAAGGGGGTTCATCGTAATATAGTGTGCTTCGAAAGTTGATTTTTTTTTTTTTTTAATTGATGTTCGGGCCCGTCTACGTGAGTTTAACGTATGACAAATTCGCAAAGAGACTATAGCATCGATAACACTGCGGCAATGGATTTTTCAGATACTGAATAATTGAAAAAAATTCAGTTCCGCTGGCTTTCCCGTTTAGTGGAGTATATACTCATTTATTAATTAAGTATTTCATGAATGAGTATATAATTAAAATACTTACAATTTTCTAAACATAAATATTAGAATGTAGTTTTTTAAAACAATTTAATCTACATTAATTTCAACAAATTCATTGAAGCCGCATTGTTTGATTTACTTAATTACTTACAGTCACGGTTTTACTTATAACAGCATTTCAATATTTACGCGCTGTAATCGATGTTTCATGGTTTAATTCATTTTAATTCCTGCGTCATCGGTAAGCAGCAAATAACAAAGTCAACGCGTTACTGCGGAATTTGCACGCGTAATAATTTCAAAGTGAATTTCTCGCGTGGAAATGACGCACTTGAATTGACGCCAGTGGTTTAGAAAACGCAGCAAAATTTTATATTATAGGATTACGCGAGGGATTACGTTCGAGAGAAACGCGATCGCCTTTACGCAGAATTTGGATTTATTTGATTACTTGACGAAGAAAAATTCAATGATTAATTTCATTAAATTACATATTTTTGTTTTAGAAATTGGAGCCAATCAAGGTTTCATTTGTTCTTACAAAAATATTCTTTTTTTGCAATATGGATCGAGACAAATCTTCTGTGCTCTCTCATTCTCGATGTTGGACTTGTCTCTCATTTTTCCGATAACAAGATTGTAATTGAATTCGGAGAACTCAATTATGAAGCAGAGAGGCGATAGATTGTGTTATACAGCCCTGGTCTGTAGTTAAACAAACTATTTATAACGCATGGAACATTCGAATGGAGTAAATGATTTTTTAATTAAGTAATACAAATACTAAGACTAAGTAATACAAACAAATAAATACAAAAATTAAAATTATGTAACACTTGCACTTTATTGATTTGTGATGTAAATTAAGATTTTACAATGAGCCAAAAAAAAATTGATTTATACGTACGTTTTAATTTGATGAATAATATGATTAACTCAACAAACTTTGTTTAACAAAAATTAGTAATTAAG
>JAWWEP010059677.1:0-10125 GCA_035582995.1 Sycophila quercilanae | reverse complement strand
TGAAATTCGAAAATTCGTAAAGTGCCCCCTTTTTCCGTGTACTTGATACGGCACCAAACGCTTGACCCTCCTTAACCTCCGCGGAGCGATCGGCGAAATTTATACGAGCGCCGTGGCTCCTCCGATGTGAGAGCGCACTTCTTGGAACCTACCTTTATATAGGGGCTCTCTACCTCTTTCTCTCTCTCTCTGTCGATGGACGGGCTTCCTAGTGGGTATTTGGAGAACCGCGGATGAATGTCTTAATTATGAAGATTCGGGTTTAACGAGGCTAAGTTCCACGTGCGCACCATGATCGCGACAAAAGTGTCTCGAAGAGTGGCAGATCGCGCGTGCTTTGCCATTAATTTGATCGATTATCCATTTTGCTTGAGGGAAACGCTCGGTTGGCTTATCGCTTGGTTGGATCTCTTATTGCGCGGTTGGTTGCTTTAGATACACTTTTTTTCTGGCGTTGATGTTAATTTGTATTGAATTAATTGATTTTTTTTTTAATATCTCGATACCGGTATCCGCATAGTCTCTTGATTAATGCAAAACAAAGCCCATTTGAATTTGGATCCAGTTCTTTTTTCATTCTTCGATTTTTATCTGCTTTTAAAATATAATGTAAATAAATGTGAAAAAAAATTATCCATTCATTTCTTTACTTACGTTAATTTTTTTCGAAATACATTGACAACTCAAAAACAAATATCAAATTAAGTAAGTTACTCGAGCTGCTACTACTTATACTAAGACCGCGAGTGTACAAATTCGAACCCAATCATTGTCGGAAATGTAAAGAAACGTTGCGGGTAAAAAAAAATTAGTTGCGAGTAAAGAAGTGACCGCGAACGAATTATTGTTCTGTTCATTGAACAGCAATGCCGACGGAGGCGTCACGGGAATGATTACTGAGGGACACTTATATCGCCGTGAGGGCAAATTTAGCGCCTCATTCCGCTAGGAGGTGACCGAGAAAAAAGCTACGGAGAAAAAATGTTTTGTTTGATAATCTTTCGATGGGAGACAGTTGAGGTGCCGTAGTTGACACTTTTCGCTCCATTAATCGCGTGGCGCAACTTCAATAATGAACTTTAAAGAACTATTTTAACACGATTTAATAGATATACGTCGGTCATGAAACGCTGCGGTGTAGATAATTGAAACATTAAAACCAGTAAATTGAATAACATTCTTTACTCATTTTCCACGATGGATATAAAAAAAATGTAATAAAATATCAGCACGTTAATAAAAACAAAACAAAAAAAAAAAAGTATGAACCCGCAAAGCAAGGCTGAACAGCCGTTAAACGCATGCGTGCGACTGAAAAACAAGTCTTTATGCGTAAGCGCATACGTCGAGTCCTTTCCCGAGAAAACGGCATATAACTCAGCTCATTACGTCTGCTTCAAAACGCGCGGCACTTTACGCGCTAATTTAATCGAACCGCGCGGTGAATATCCTCGACGAAACCAGCCGTGGCTAATTCAGTCGCGCGATCGAACGTGCGAAAATGTCATCCGGTTGCGCAAGTCGCGGCGATTCGTTTCCCGGGATGAATGGGCGCATTTCGTGCGAAGCCCCGCAACGGGCTAACTGCTCGCGGGAGCGCGGATTACGCGCCGAAGGCTAACCAGCCGGATATTAATGCGACCTTTTTATCCAATTTCATGCGATTCATGAATAGAGCTCGTTGATATGATTAAGGTTTTTTTTTTTGTACTTCGTTCACCGCGGTGTAAGAGATGGAAAATGCACACGCGAGGGAGGGGAGAAAAAGCAAATTGCTCGCCGGTGATTGAGCACATTGCGATTGGGTAATTTTCGTAAGACTAGCGGAATATGGTGAGAATAAGAAGTTTTCGATTGAACACTCGCAACTGACTTGGATTAAATTATAGACTGTTTTAGTTGGATTTACGGTGATATGCGAGCCGATAATGGGAGAAAAATGCCGATAGAGAGAGCCCAAGTGTGCATAATATTAAGCAGATATGTCGCTCAATTACTTTTTTTTTTTATCATCAATATTCATAGAATTCACACATACCAAAATAAATTCTGCTAATGAGTCACTCTATGCAAATAGCATATTCTCGGCTAAAAGAATAAAAAAAAAACTATCATAAATTCTACCATTTTTCATTCTTTAAACGAATCGATGCATCCTTCAACTAACAGTAAATTAATTTCAAATTGAAATCCTCACAAAACATCGACACCGCCTCATCATATCTCAATAATTAATTAACTTCGCACCGATCCTACCGTTTAAGCATTCGCGCCACAAAAGCTCGTATCCATCACCGTCCACGAAAAAATTCGCCGCGGAAAAAAGGGGGGAGGGGCGATCTCGCCGGAACAACGATGGCACATACAGCGCCAGTCGAGGTAAAAAAAAAGGAGCGCATAAATCACGCACGCCCGCGCGGCGCGGAACGGCCGGTCACGAGTGTCGAGAGCGAAAGAGGAAGCGGAGGATTTGTCACGCGGAGGAGATTTCGTTTAACTGATCTCATCCGTCTTGTGCGCGCGGACGTCGCGCGCAGCGCGTGGACCCGTTCGCAGCGCGCGACCGGCTTCTTCATTGTGCGACCGCCGCCTATGGTCCGGCGAGTGAACGACTTTTTTTTTTATTTCCTTTGGTACGCACTGTGAATTTAACGCGATTGGATATTCAGTCGATTTTCATTCGACGAGCGGAGGTTTCAGTTCTATTTTTATTTATTTATTTATTTATTTTTTTTTTTTTTTTGACCGGAGAGATTTGAATGAAGCAGTGAGATAAGAATTTGAAGTATACTTCTGGGTTGCCCGAGGGAATGTGTAGGTTTCCTTCGGTATTCGAAAATTTAGGTGGAAAATTATAACTCGCAGGTATTACGGCCAGATTATGGAATTTTATGAAGTAACAATGCAACTTTCTTTTATAGGTGTAGATATATTATTAAGATATAAAAGAAAGCTAATAAAAGTTGGATTCTTGTTGAATTTAATAATTCGAATTACGATGTATGAATACTAAATCATGTATTTTTAGCTGTTCAGTCTTGAAAGTGTAATAAGTAATATAAACGTGTAATGTCCAGCAATGAGGGTATCTTTAGTCCGCGAAAGCAGCCCATTCTTCTTAAGTACGGTATAAATCTCTATGCGCGATACATCGAATCATTTGCTTTGATGATAGTGTTATAGAAGCTTAGAAAAGCACTATACGAGCTAGGCGAGCTGCGCGCAGGGCGAAAATTTCGATTGTGACCGGGGAATCCTTCTTTTGTATCCCCGGCGCGCGCCGAACGATCTAAATCACATGCGCGCGAAAGCATGTGTTTAAAGGTCGATTAACATGACCGAGCGCCGACTCGCGTATAAAGAGAGCTTTGCGTGCGGAGTAATAACAACGTGGCGTATGAAACCAGCTCGACGCGTAAGAAGCATACTATACAGAGATCGTGCTCAGTCCGATCTTTATTCTTGGGTAAAAAAAATTCTTTATTCGTTAGATTTTATCGTTGAAGCAACTTTGAAATAAGTGACCTTGCAATCACATTTACCGGAACGTAGTGATTACATTTTCCAAAGTAGTTGAAACACTCAAATTACATTTTTCTAACGGAGCGACAAATACGAATTTTTTCCACACACGGAATAATACAACTCGTGCTCTGTTATTATTATTTTTTTTTAATATTGAATGTACCATGAATATTTTTTGAATCCTTTTTCTCTTAATCCGCAATTTAATGAAAAAAAAATTTCTCTAGATTAAGGCAGTACTTCATAAGGATGCTACGATTCTCTAAAATGCTGCAATAATATTCTTAACTATTCATAATAATGAATACAAAGTGATCTTCCAACATTCAACTGATTCTAAACAAAAAATAATGTAACGCACAAAAAAAAAATTGAAAACTTACTAATTACTGCAATTATAAACTTTTCATTTGACTAGAGTTACATGCGATTTTCTCTCGTCATTGTTTATATTGCTGCGGATAAGACGTGGAAAGTGAATTTAAGATGGTTGTTTCGCGAGACATAAAAAAATGGTCGGTTGCATCGCGGAGAATTTCGTGACGGGCGAGTCATCCGGGTGAAATTGAATCCCGGGCTGCACTTTCTTCGCGCTTTACGATGGGCGCGCAACCGGTTGGCGTGTGTGAAACCATTTGAGCCGAGGTTCCGGCAGCTCCGCGGCAGCTCGAAACAGGATGTGCGCGGGTGTTGCTTCGCTCGCATGCTCCTGCGCCTAATGCTCTCCTACAGATTGCTCTCGTCAAATTGGCTTAACTCGACCGCACGGTCAAAGACACTTGCTCCTACGGTCTTGCATCAAATTATAGCCCATAAATTCATTTAGACTGCGCCTTTTCCACTGCATCAATTTATTGTTACGATTTCATTTCGCTATTGGTCGACTCAATGATTAACATTGTTTTTTGTTGCAGGAATTGTTTCGTGCTCGCCCAATCCCTGTCAAAACGGAGGACTCTGCGTATCTAATGGACACGGTGATTTATATTGCAAGTAAGTAACTACTGAGTGTGTATTACGCTCAAGTTATTGTTGCGGAATGCATCCATTCCGAACATAACGTTTTAACACGGGGTGGAGTAAGTACCTACTTAATAGTGGTCCAAAAATTAATGTCGTATTAACATTAATATCGAAAAGTAAAATTTTATTTATTGAACTGCAGAGGGCTGTTTTATTTAAAGAATGTGAAATAATTTATTCTAACAGCGCGTTGACTGGATAAGGCACGGTAATAGTACACCTACAATTATAATCTCAATAATGCGATTCTCAAAACTATCGACCTATTCCGCCGCCTTACCTCGGGCGAATTCCATCGGCACCCTTTATAGAAGCATTTGAAGAAGCTGCAAACGCCCCAGTGAAAAAAGGCACAGTAAAACGCGGCGTAAAACGAGCCGGAAAAAAAGATATCGCAATGAAAAAGGCTCTCATCCTGAGAGTGGGAGATGAAAAAAAATCGGGAGTACCCGCGAGCGCGCGCGAGGAGAAATGCGAGAACTGTCGGAGGCGAAGCCTCCCACGCGATAGGCGCCTCAGAAAATCGTCCTTCTCTCGCGCTCTCGAGACGCCAGCAGAAGTGGTGGTAGGGAGGAGGGGGGGGGCGTCCGAAAACGCCGGGGGCGAGGCTCCTTTGTCCGCCTGCACTTCCGATCGTGGAAAATCGGGTGTGCGTGCGCCGAACCCGGTCACGAATTCACGGGGCCCCGCGGGCTATTTCGGGGCTATGCTTGCCGCGGCTACCGCGTGGGATAATTGGAAAATCGCCGCCGCGATCGCGCGGGAGCCGGTGATTTTTCTCCGCGATCTAACGTCGATTCGGCTTATTTTCCGAAGCCACCGCGCGGCTGCTGTTTCACAGCCACTTGAAGCGCTTTTCGGCTTCTTGTATAGATTGTGTGTACTTTGTCGATGCCGTATTTGAATTCTGAGTTTTTTTTTCAACTCATTTTTTATTATTTTTCTAGGAAATCTTTTATTTTTTACGAAGATTTGTTATGTAATAAAATGGAGGTTGATTGATGTTCATTGTGTAGGGGTTTAGATTGAAATTTATCTTGTGTAAATCATTTTTTTACTGTTGCGTTTATTGCACTCTTTAAAACAACTGTTATCCCAACTTTTTTGAGTGCTTATCATTGTTTTATAATTATCTGTAATTGTTAATAGGGTGCTTCTTAGGCGAATTCAGGCTATAAGTGACTTACTTAAAATTTAACTCAAATTATTTGGGTAAAAATTTTCTCTTTTAATTAGCAAAAATTTTGATCAAGAAAATGAAAGAAAAACCATAAACTATTTTTGTATTTTTACTCATTTATATTCATTTATATAACCGGAAGTAACTTATTAGATAAAATCGTAATCAATGTTTGTCCTCTGTTGCACATAGCATTCATCATCAATTAACTACTCCTCCATTTCTCATTTCCTCGCGATTTCATATCGCGCGACCTCGCAAATAACTAATACCGTTAACCCAATACCTAATCATTTTTAGTCGCTATTGATAAATTTGTACGCGGAAATAAAGACTCCCCCTCGCGATATTAATGACCCCGGAGGATGTCCCGGACAATGGAATGTCGCCGTCATTCCGTTATGTTGCGATCGTCGTCGCCAATCGTGTTTTCCGTCTCACAGAGGTAAGAAAAAGGGGCGCAGGTAGAAAAAGGAAATCGTCGGATGACGGTTCGATCGCAGTCAAATCACGATCGCCACCCCCTGACGCAAGTCGCGGCTGCCGCGGCGTCGTGGGACGTGTACGTACGGAGAGAACGGAACCTTAATGGTCGCGCGGCGCAGACATTATCCCAGCAGCTCGAGTAGCCGCTGCTCGTGATCGAGCAACGCATGCGAATTGCCTCGGCTCGCGGTTGCCGCGTGCGATTTTCCCCCTAGCGATGCGCCGAGCTGCGCTCCTCTCCTGGGCTACGTACGTTACGCTTTTATGTACCGGTACATACATCCACTGCTTTGATGACTCTGATGAGAATTCAATGGGCTAGTAAAATTGTATCAATGGTATTTGTTGGTTGGGCCAGGGGAATTAATTGAAAACTTCGGTAACGACTAAAGATCCGAATCCCTCGTTCACAATCGATTGTGTGGAATTGCTTCCACATTTATTTTTAACTGTGCATACAAACGTGCCTAATATAATTTATTTTACATATACACTTGAAATGATTAGATTAAACATACCAGACAATTTTTTTCAAAAAGTGATAAGAGAATTCACGTTCTTCGAGGACAACATATTATACTGCAGCTCAAAAACTTTAACTTAATTACAAACTTTGTATTTCTTCAAATAATTAAATTAAAATATTTTCTGATCAAGAACGCTGTTATGTAACGTCGTCGTTTCTCTATTATCAAAATGAATGATAAGCGTAGCATTCAGGCTCGCAGGACCAGTGCCAATCGCGTCGCATCATCGTCCGTCCATGCATATCTCGCTGAATGTCACTCTAGAGGCAATATCATGAAAATTCATTCGGCTAATAATGACGCTGCCCTTCTGCCTCGTGCACTCGTCCAGTCGGCTGCGCGTATCTCACACCGCCCGCACGCTCGTGCACTCGTAAAATCCGTTATTACGTGACGCGGTCATCGCCGCAGCTCCGTTATAATGCACCGCGCGAGACCGAAACAATGCGACTCGGTAGCGGAGTCGACGACGTCGTCATTGGCTGCGCGTTTTTCTCGCGTTCGCGCTCGGTATCGAGGGAGATTTTACAATGGGACACTTCGTTATTTATTACGCGTCGGGGAATGAGTTTTTTCTCTCTCTCCCGTAGTCGCTGTCTCTTTCTCGTTTGTTTTATGTACGGGGCTGGAGCATGGAATCTGTCGCGCTCTATTTGTTTTGCGTACGGTGGACGCGATGCTTATCGCCGCAGCCTCCTTCTGCATGAGTTACTGGCTGGTGTCTCACCGCGTTTTTCTCGGGGAAAATTGCTTTTTCGAGCCGATCGGTTATTTAGAACGGATGCGCGAATGACACCTCGCCCGTAAAGTGTACGGCGACACACCATTGGAAATGATTGTTTGTCATTTGTCTTTTATGCAAAGGTAAATTTATATGTCGATAAAAACCGAGAAAAAGCGTAGCGATCGTAAAGAAAACGCCAGCCTTTCGACAGGATTAATTGTTTCGATGGCATTGTACGTTTGACAGAACTTCTTAAAGAAAAGGAGAAGTAATCTGTAAGTAAACTTCACTGAACGTTGATCACGTTCCCTTTTTTTATACAAACTTTTTTAAATTTGTATCCTGTATGAAACATGATATCAGCTTGAAAATAATGTGCTAAAAGTTTTTTTTTTGTACAAATTTAGTTAAAAACTAATTTTATAAAATTTGATTAGTTTAAAGTGCGAGAAAGTCTCAGTGGTCCATGGTCTCGATAAAATTTAACGAAACCAAGTAAACTTTCAGCAATGTTTAGCTACAGCCAACTTTTTACTGCCGGCAGCGCTTCATTTGGCTCGAGCGTAGGATTGGTCGAGTTTAATTTAGCTGTACTGCGCGGCTCGAAAAATTAAGCGAGAGTATGCAAAGGCGCAAGTGAGAGATGGGATGCACGTGCGCGAGAGGAACAAAGCGGCCCGCGGAACTGCAACCCCCCGGCGGTAATAGATTCGTACACGACGCTAATTACACGGTCGCCATTACATGTCTTAACACTTTCGATCTCGGCAGGTATGCACGCCTCGACACGTAAACTAGTTTTCGCCTAGTCCGCGAGAACACTTTCCACGTCGTCGCGGAATTCGCGCTCTTTTCTGGAGTCGCGTTACGTAATGTCGCTTTCATTTCTGCACGTGCACGCGCCGCGCTTGCGGTTCCCTGGATCTTCGTTTTATTCGCAGACCGCTGTGTGCGTTCCTGAAGTAAATTTTGATTTTGCAAGTGAAGGTAACATGTGGAATAAAATTGTTTAGATAGCCTATTAAATTTTTTTTTTTTTGCTCAAGTTTATATGTAGAATGTACAGGAGAGTTGCTACCCTTGAGTTCTCGATGTGACAAGTAGTGCACGGTTGTTAATCTTTTTTTTTAATTCATTCTCGTGGCTTGTGAATAAGTGATCGAGTCGTTCAACAATTTCAGCTATTTAAATGACTTCTTATAATCATGTGAGATATTTAATGGTTTGTACTCGATTTTCCGCATAGCGCTATTAAAATGCGTAAATACTTGAAAATCATCCAGTGGTAAATCGTCAACGGTCAAGCGATGTGTACATAAATCAAATTATTGCAGTTTAATTGTGCGAGACACGAGTGCATTAAAATGCTTCATAAATTCAAGTGCACGGATATCGAAATAAAAGTAACATTTGCGGCCTTTACTTCAACATTTCATTCAAAAATTTGTTCCGTATTACGCGAGCGTTCGAGACTATTAACTGCTGTCACGCATCGATGAAAGATAGTCTCAAAGTTTCTCATAGCCCGCACACGAAACCAGCATTGTGCTAAAGTTTTTGAAACACCCCACACGATCGCTCGCGCCTCTTACCCAACAGTAGCGTCGCACATGCTCTTCTCTTCCTTCTCCTGCTAATTAAAATCATCCGCCCCGGCCGTAAATCTCGATAATGGACGTCGAATCCGCCCGCTCGACAATAAAAGCACTGGAAAAAAGTTTTTTTTTTTTCATTCTCGTCCTCGCCCCGATTAAAAATTGAACGACTCTCCTCCAGCGAGGACGCGCGTCGTCAACGTAATCCAGTGGAACGGCAAATTTAGACGGCGCCACTTGACAATGCGGCGAATTAAGGGAAGCTGGGTGGGGAGTGTACAATGGCCCGTGAAAAACCGAGAGTCCCTTCGAAGCGCGGCACGCGCTCTCCGCTAAGTGCGCGCCGGGCGCATTCAACGCCGCTCGTTTGCGGATTCATCCTGTCTGCGCGTCCCTTCGCTCTCCGATCGTCCTTTTTTTTTTCATCCCCGTCCGGAGCTGCACTTTTCTCTCACACTATATCACTTTCTATTACATTAGCTTCTTTTTTTTTCGGAGGTCCGAAGGGGTGTAATTTATGCATTGGGGTAGCGTTGGGCCCGGCGTATGTTAAATTAGGGATGCATGGTGCCGCTAAATATTTTGAAAGCGAGCCCGGGCTTTCTTTTAATTTTTTCGGTCGACGCCTCTTGTACTTGGACCGCCCATTGTTTGATCTATGCGAGGTGACATCTGAGATAGGATTTTTCGCGATATATTTCATCGTTTTATTAATCCTTGGAGACATGTAAATTTTTCTCAGATTCAATATTTGCTTACAATATCAAAAGTATTTTTTACGTGCGCATGAGATTTATCTGAATAATTTGCAAGTTTATTTTAGCCATCATGGAAGCAGTACATGGGAAAAGGATACATACTTACTTTTTTTTTACATTAAACACTCGTATCACAGTCGTAGTAAGTTATTACGATCAAATACAACATAAGATTTAACAAATGATTTAAAAATCAGTATCATTAAATATGACATCAAATAGAAATGAAAAAAAAAATACACGGAGAAGATTTTTCCATTAAAAATTACTATAGTTTTACCTAAAGCGCGGACAAACTGGAACTATC
>JAWWEP010059666.1:0-10126 GCA_035582995.1 Sycophila quercilanae | reverse complement strand
TTATTATTATTATTATTATTATTATTATTATTATTATTATTATTATTATTATTATTATTATTATTATTATTATTATTCTTGTTTGTTATTACTATAAAACAAAGAAACTTCAGGTAATAAGATACGCTCTAGGAAAGAAATTTAAATTAAATGAAAAAAAAACTTTGATAGAGGTTTCAAACAAGTAATGCATTGTTCAAAACATTTTTCTTGTTCTGAGTAATGATTTATGTACATAACATTAAAACTCAACTGAATAGCTCGAAAATTTAAAGATGAGTAGTAGAAAAAAATTTGACTTTTAAAAATTAACTTCGGACTAAACAAAATGTGCAAATAATAACAAACTAAAAAATTTTTAATAAAAAAATATATATAAATGCGTCAATAAAAAAAAATGGTTACATTATTTTAGCATTGACAATCTATTTTTACTGCCAAGATTCCTCGATATTGCTCTCCTCAAAATTTAATGCAACGGCTTAATAAGTCCTGATGAGTTATTTACGAGCTCGAGTGCATTATTCCTGAATGCTGACATCCTCACGACAATTTGTAGTTCATTCCAGACTTTAAAGTGAGTCGACACAACAATTTCGATTCAGCTTATTTTTCCGCAGCGGGGGAACTAATCAAAGCTCCTTTCGCCCGTCAAATCCGCACTGGGGAGCTTGCGGGTCTAGATGGCGCACAAAGCCGCGTCAGGCAGCGAAGACAACCTCATCAGTATCCCGCTCGAGGGATGACACCATATCAGTCAATCGAAAAAGCGAGTCGACGTCGCTCGCGCGTCAGGCTTTCGCCTCGACGAGGAGAGACGCTCATCGATGCGCCTCTTGCGTCGCATCATTATTCGATCGCGCCGGGCCTCCCGACCAAAGTGTCCTGATGAGGTCGTCGCTAATGAGGCTCGTCAGGCCCGGTGACAGCGTCGCCGCCACGTCGAAAATGAGCGGAGCGACGGGGACCCCTGAGGAATGAAGCCAACTGGGCACGATGATGCACGAGTCCGGGATGAATAATAGCGCCCGGTGATTAGGGCGCGCCTCAGCTCCTCCCCTCCCCTCTGTATATAGAAAAATATTTCATTTCGCCCCTTTCTCTCCGGGCTTCCTCTTCTCCTTTTCGCGGCTCTCATTTTCAGCCCAAGATTGACTGCTCGGAGGCACGCCATTGATTCCCGCACTCAAACGACCGCGCACCGTGCAAATGTCCCCAATAAGCTCGCTGTTTCGCGGCGGAGCTTACCGGCCTTGCGCGCCGCTCCAGGTGTTCCTTTCTTCTGAGACAATTAGGTGGAAAATATTTTCCGTCTCAAATGGCGCGCGGCGAGATCGATTCAAGCTCGGCGGATTTTTCTATGCTTTGAAATCGGGTCGTACGAATCGCCGAAGCAAGAAGTGGAGACAGAGTGAGAGAGAAAAAAAATGCAATGACACGATTTTGCGTCGTTACTCCTTTACCTTCCTCTTTTTACTCCGTCGCTTCCGCTTTCCGTTTCCCGATGGACGAGAACCGACAGCAACTCGCGGCAACCGAATGCCCAGGCGTAAATTATTATTATTACTTTTATCATTGCTGCTCTCGGAATACTGACGGAAAAGAGAGCTTTTCCGTCATCAGCAGCTAATTGGATTCATTAACCAATACTGCAAGTCGAACTTCCACAGGCAATACTAAAGTCAATTTGAAAGTAATTTGAGTGCTCTGTCATGGTGGTTAATAAGGCCACGATTCATCGGCAAATGTACATTTCAAAGTGCGAGGATATCAAGATCAATGACACTTGTATAGTTCAATATTACGAAGAAAAATTCTCAAACGATTATAAATCGTCGCCTTTAACGAAAAAAAAAGCCCATTTAAAAAAAGACGTATTTTAATTTGCTATTTTTAAAGCACTAGAATAAAGTGCTCTTCCAGAAGCTGATAAACTTGTGGTATCATTCGTATGGTACCCTAAGTTTATCAGATTTTGGTAGAATTTATTTTAGTTTAAAGCTCTAAAAATGGCAAATTAAAATATGCTTTTTTTGAAACGTTTGGCAACGAAATGTACATTGTTTAAAAGCCCATACGAATTTATAGCAAATTTTTCCTACATTATTTTTCTCAATCAGTGTGTAAACTCATAGTTTACAATGGTTCATTTGAGAAACAAATAATTTTATAAACTCTTGTTTGCCACTTTATACCCCAAGAATAAAGATCGATATCTCGGCTAGCTTTGGTTTATCCCGCGCCTCTTATTACTGCGCGTACGGCCGATTCGCCTGACGAAAATCGCACGGACAGAAGTCCCCAGCCGATAAAGCCCAACGCCCTTGCAGAGGCGCCCGTCGCCGCCTTTTATGTCCCGTCAGATAAACGTGCCCGCGGCAATTTTACACCGCCGAAGTGGGTAGATGCGGGAAAGGAGATTGCGAGGGTCGGAGCTTTAATCATTGCAATTTTCTGATCTTTTTAAATTTATTTTATCAAGTAAATTACAAAATTCACGTGTGCTTGTTAAAATTTAAAAGAACACTTTGCACTTATGCAGGTTTTAATTTAAACGGAAATAAATTAATGAAAGTTGCTTTACTCGACGCAAAGAATAATTATAATTATCTTACGCTTTAAGGTAATTTTAATTTTATATTTCGTATATTTTATATGTTATATGTAATTTATTAGATATTAAAAAATTATAAAATGGACGAAACAAGATGTACAAAAATCGAACGTAGTGGACAAAAAGTAAGAGTTCAAACGGTAAACTGCAATTTATACATATATGAAGATAGGAATAACACTCCCTCTTCCGTGCTGTATATTCATATCACGGTTTATTGCCGTTGCTGATAGTCTTTAGTAGAAAAAAAACAAAAATACCTTCTGAGGCATAAAATAAATCATTTCCTCTAGGCAACGTAATTATAAATTACTACAATTAATTAGGCACAAATTAGATACAGGTACACAATAATTAGAACTCAAAGACTTTTGACAATACTCACTTTATCGATTAGGAGAATGCAATCAGAAACATCCTATAAAAATTTTAAGAGGTACTGATGATTTTTTAAGCAAAGAACTCGTATTATCAGAGGAAACAATTGCGAGAGGAGTGGGAGATGGTCATTTTTAACGACCCTCTGTCCATTAGTTCGAGGCGGACAATTAAACGGATAATCAGGATCGTAAAGGAAATACGTATTACAGACATGTAGAAGCTCCGTCTAGGGATCTCACCTGCTTCTCCTGCAATAATAATAATTGTTGTCGATAAAAAAGGTACCAATAGGAGTAGCTAAATAATGTTATCTCATTTTATTAATTATATATTAACTTTTGAAGTTCTGTTATCTTTGATTAAATAAAATTAAAAGTTATTTTTTTTTCATCTGATGTTTGTAAAAAATTTCCCCTTTTTTAAATGAGCGAAAGCCCATGAATTTATAAAACAAAATAAAATAAAAAAAGACATACTTGCATAGAAAGGAGTAATACAAAAAATCCATTAACATTTCATAATTATACTCACTCTTATAAAAAAAAAAACGATTGCGTTGTAAAACCTTTTAAAGAGCTTTAATTTACTGAAGCGTACGAAGAAGATTATTTAAAAGTTTTATTTTGTTTAAATAAAATATAAATTTTGTTCCGACTGTTTTTCGAACATGCATTTAAAAAATGTATAAATCAAAATCGACTCGAGATCTTTAATTTCGATCACTGTACGCCTTTAATTAGAGCGTCGAAAACTATACAAATCTTTGCAAAAGACAAATTTAAAATAAAAAATTCGCAAAATTTTATACAGTTTTGACGCTCCTATTATATATATTATACACTAAAATTTTCGATTTTGTATAAAGTAATGAGTACATGTACTTCAGAACTGACACGCTTCAAAATCTTAAACTTCTCTTTCGAACAAGAGCTGTCGGCGTCAGTATTAAGTTGTAACGTAATGTTCCGTGGTATGTGCCAGGGTTAGTGAAAACTCGCCGTGTGTAGGCTTCAAATTAGAGCGGGGCATTTTTCGCGGCTTCGAGCTTCCCACGCGTTAGCCTTTTAACAAAGAGAAAGTTTCGGGAACTCGAGTTTCTGCAAAATAACGTGACCCCTCACAAAGAAGCTATTGTCAAGGGAAACATTCACTAAATCCGCTCGCGCGATATTTTGTTTTGGCGCGTAAGCGTCACGGCTTACCTGTGAAAAACTTCGAAATGTTCCTGTCAAAACTACTCTCTTTTGTTTCTTTCACGCGCGGTGTTGGGTCCCGCCGAACCGTGAATTCCTACGCAACGTCAATTAATTAATCCTTTATGAATATAGAAATATCAATTAAATATCTTCGTCTGTTGTCTTTTTTTATTTTTTTTTAGAAAATGTAACTGTAGAAGGTACAATCCTAACAGCAAAAAGAGTTCTAAAAGAGCTCATTCGTGTGACATCTGTGATAAAATTCACATAACAGAATTCTTATAGAATTCTTTTGCTGTCTGATAGGCCTACATGATTGATTTTTTGACGAGAAAAACGAGTCCTGGATAAGGCTGAGAAATTCTTTTTTGCTTCTGCTTGGATACTCGCAAATTAAGAATTAAAACTAACGAACGATTTTCTCATAATCACATGCATGCGGTACTACGGTGTGATCAGAGCATTTTACAATGACAGCTTTTTTTATTGAGAACATTTAAACACATCAACTAAATATTTCATACAAATATGATTTAATGAACACGTAAACAGTTTCCATTATTTAAACGATTCAATTAATCGGAAATAATCGCAACGTCAATTAATCATCATGAATGTATAAGAAATATCAATGAATCTTCGTTTCTTGCAGTTTTTTTTTGGAAAATTTAACATGGCTCAGGTAGGAATAGCATAAAAAAAGCCGGCACGTCGTGGAAACTTTTAACTTTTGACGAAAAGCAGCCGCTAAAAAGTGGGGATGTGAAAAGAAGCGCCGGTGGGAGGGGACAGAGCGATCTGGCTAAGAGGGAGCAGAAGAGAGAATGAAAGAGTTTCACTATGCAAGGGGGATATCATGGTAGCGTTGCTTCGGACGAAACTCGACTCAACATTTCTTATTTTCTCCTCTTCACGGCCGCGAAACGTGGCCTGCATCCTCTCTTGTCTTCCTTGGCTTCCTCGGCCCTGGAGAGAGGAGAGCCCAAGGAAGTGGAGCTCGATTCTCTCGCACTTAGTCCGTCGAGCCCATGCCACCGTCGTCGCTGTCGTCGTCGCGCCGGAAAAGAAGAACAAAAGGATAAACGCCCAGGAGACCGTCAGCCAGACGCACGTTTACGGGAGCACCGACAGTGCTAAGCCAAATGAAAATTTTATGTTATTTTCGAGAAATTACACCAAGCTGGAATCCCTAATGCTCTGGAAATTTTCTTTTTGGGACATCATTATTTTATTTACAAAGAGATCTTTTTCGAGATCCATGATAAAAGATGAAAGGATCTTAGTACTGTTTTAAACGGGACTCACATTATACCTTCTTTAACGGAAATGTATGACATTCCAGCTAAATACAATCGGATGTTATTGAGCTTCTAAATTGTATACATTATATTTTAAGTACTTGTATACCTCTGATAGCAATCATTTGAATTACAAGGAGATTCTCTTTGATCTGTATATTAATTTCTCTTTCATTCAGAATCCACTTTATGTCCTGTGTTCCATCATCAAACGCCTTTAATTCGCCAATGTAATCCATCTAATTGAATAATATTACCAGCTGAATAATTTGTACGCCAAAATGTTATCGAACAAAAAATTCTGGCAAATCTAAATATTAACGATTTATGTTTTATCTTTTGAGACGAACGCTTATGAGCATAAGAAAATAATATATGGTATTTTTACTTCTCTATCCAATGAAGAAAAGATTTTCTAAAAGTGGTAGAATCTCCCATTTTTTTCAGCCTGACTTTTACATTTTTTAATTTTGGTTATTTTTGCTGTTTTTTAAAATTACATAGAAATTCGTACAAATGAAATTAAAACATAAATAATAGAAAATACTTACAATAATTCAATGATAAATTAATAAAAAGACATTAAACTATTTTTTTCAAGAAGTCAACTATTATCATTAAATGGTCGTTGAAATTTGAAAAAAATTCACCGTTTAAGGAAAAAATTGACAACTATTTATTGAAATTTCGTGAAAATGGAATGGATCGCATAATCAAACCAATTAAGACTAAGAAGAGATTTGCTAAAATAATTGTGGTTAAACCGCATTTAATTTCATTCCAAGAATACTCTAATTTGATCTTCATTTTAATTTGTGGATATATTATTTCTTCAATTATATTTATTTTAGAATTAACTGCACTCACTCTACGTAAAAAATTAATGTACTAAGCGACATAAAAAATTAAGGAAAGGTTGTAGAAAAATAATTAAAATATTTTCTAAATGAAAAGTTTTGCTGCACTGTATTATTGAAAGGAAATCAATATCAATTTTGTTACGTAAAAACTTGCATTGTATTACTTCTTAATAAAAGACCTTTATAAAAAACGTAATAGCCTTTAAATTTTCAATTAATTTTCTGGTGCTTTCATTTTTTGAGTGGTATGCTGTCACTTACTATTTTTAAATATTGTTTATTTTACAATATCTTACATTAAATAATAGAGTATTAGATAATTAGCTATTAAATGGGCCTAAGATGTTAGAAAAATCGTTTCATCGTGGAACAACACTAGACAATTTCTACCAGGGACGCTGAATTGTGTGCACACCTTGCGCTTCCGGCAAATGTAACCGTAAGTAGCAAAGTCAATCTAAGACGAGACCGAGCGCTGTCTTATACATCCTGAAGTTCGATGGCTAGATATTGGCAATGCAAATGAGGAAATCGATACGGCCACGGAACTCCGTGGCACACCTGTATTGGAGCCGTCAGAGTGGAAGGAGCCGGCGGGGAGATTGATACCGTGGTTCGGTTTGATGAAGCTGTGCCAAAGTCCGGCACATTGTAAGCTGGTCGTCGTCGTGGATTTCCAACTGTCAATGGAAATTCGATTGATCCATACGCGCGGAGCAAGAGGCCGGGAGTTAGCATGTGAAGAACACGACCGGGCTGTTCAGCCCCTAAAGCTCCGCCGCCGTCGCGCAAATGCGTTGTTCGATTCAGTGGTCTTCTCGCTCTCGTGTTCTTCCTTTGCTTGCGAGCAGAGATGAGCGACGCATCGGAGTGGTGTAAGCCCTTCGATGCGCCCTGACACCGTCTGGCCCGGTGGCCCCTGTCTTCGCTGTCTTCGCGCTTTTGAGGAAGCCGAGCTTGTAACAGCTCCAATGGGCAGGGAGACTGTGTCTCTTGTTTTTACCACCCATGCGAACACTGTGAAAGGCCTTTGAGCAATTGAATCGGGACAAGTTCTCGTAAATGGTATGTACGATGGATTCAGATGTGTTACCGCTCTACTGAACAAGCTTTCATTGATTTTATTTATTTTTTTTAATTTATCAACTTCTTCAAGGGTTCAATGGGTAACATTATTCTTATTCTTGGACACTGAAGGACGAGTTCTGTACATTTGTATAGATACTAAGAAAAATATTTTACAGCATGAAGATATTGTTCGGTTAAAAAAATTTGAATTGTCCAATATTAATTAAATCAAATAAAGGATAAAAGATTAACCATTGATAATCATATTACAAGGGAGTAAAAATTCCTGTGGATATGGTACATTACCATATAAAATTTCACAAAAAGTCCACTTTATTTGATAATACAATTTTAATTGATAAATTGTATTTATAAAATAAGTAAGACACTTTTTGAACAGTAATTTGCATTTACAGTAAGTAGTAAGATTATTAAAATTAACTAATGATTTTTCGTAAAATCGAGTTTACAAAATTTTAAAAAATTACGAAATCTTTAATATAAAGAAGAGTATGCACATAGGCACCGATGGCAAGGTACAAGCAGCAATGCAAATTATTTGATTGCGAATCTCATCTTTCTATTAAATGATGTATGCTCGTAGTGTCATTACTTAATAGCATTAATTGACGAGTTAGGTATTATTAAACATCCCGAAGTGTGGCAATGCAGATCCAACGTGTGAATTGGCAACGAAAATACTCCAGTAATGATCTTAAAAGGATGTGATATTAAGGGAGGGTATAGTTGCGCTTCGGTTAGAGCAGGTGGCAATTGGATTGAATGCCTCGACTGATTATCACTGATCACAGTCTCAGCACGCGAATTACTCCCCTTACTGGTCGGCTCTGCATTGAATTACATCTGAGTAGTCAATTACACATATATGAGGATCACGGCGATTTACATCTCCCACATCAATCTAATGGATTCGATTGCATCAAGTACTTAGATTCTACGATTAAATTAATCATTATTGCGTACTCCACTGACGACACTTAGGACTTGCGATAGCAAAAATATATAAATATTGTAGAATGAAGTTTCTAAATAAAAATGTTACTATATGGTTTGATTCTGCGAAAATATGAGAGATAAGGATTTCAAAGAGTGAAATTAGAACGTTTAATTGAGATTAAATTCTAAAACCGGTAAAAAATAAGTATACATAAAGGCCAATTCATCAAGAAATGAGAAGATGTTAATAAAAATTTGTCTACGTGGTTGCAGCATAGTTGTTTTTTTTATTCTTTTAAATTGTGTTAAATTCAGAATGTTAAGTTAAATTCGTTGTATGTGGAAACGATGTGTAAAAGGGTAACAAATTTCAAAATAGGTAAACCGGAATATTCTTTCTTCTCTAGTTTTTCGACACTGTAGATTTCTTTTTTGTAAATTTCCTACAGCAAAAAAATAAAGAAGTCCTTACGTTTCAAAAATTTGATTCTGTCTTTCCTCGCCTCCACGTGTAGCTCCATAAACAATGTACCTCGTTTGTTAGATATAGAGAGTCCGGTTAAAGCTATTGTTAACCGCAAGACATGAGTAATATAACCTCAATATCCTCACTTGACCCAGGCAATATCTCGCCTAAGAGCCATTCCGCATATGTGTTCGCACACATACTGACCTCCACTACTTATTTCCCAAAGTTCAATACAAACTCACAAATTTTCCGCCGATTAGGACGCCTTTCAAGGCTTCTTGTAATTAGATTTAATTGGTTATAGTTGAAGTTTTAAGCTGAGTCACTTTTAAGTGAATTAATTGCCACGGCGAAATTATTTTCTGAAAAAAACGAAGGATAAAGTTAAAGAATACATAAACTAACTTTCATTCACCTTACATGGATGTTAGCAAGAAAAAGGACGTTCTGCTTTTTTTTTCATTAGAAATTCTACTCGAAAGAAACACGTATTTATAGTATAAATTTGTTACTGGAATATTGTGTTATTACAAAAATTTGTTTGTTTTAACTCATGAACGGTATATAAACGAAAAAAAGACAACAAATTCTCGGCGTATTTGTGTGTACCAATTAACCAACGCAGTTTGTGGTTCGCCTGTTACGAAAAAATGAAATGTTTCAAGTTTTTAGTAAAGTTCGCCATTTTCAAGATGTAGATACGAAAAATTGATAAAGCCTACATTTTAATGAACTCGACACGCAACAAACTGACGCCTCACAGTAGTGGTTGCATTCCGAGAGAAAGAGAATTCATTTTCGTCGAAAATTTCAAGGCAGTCGGAAATGAAGCGTAACTGCTTTTCTTTTTAACTTACGGCCGAGTAAATTCAGCCTAATAAAAGAGTTACTGGGACAAAAAAACGTGCTGCTACGCGCAAGCCGCCACCGCCAGGGTTGTAATGAAATTCATGCAAGACTCCCCTCCGCGCGTTACTCGCACTTCTTGTCGTGAAGACGCTACTCGAGCAACAGGCAAAGCTAAACTGTCTGTCCGTTAAAACGAAATTAAATGAGATTCTCCTGTCGGCGAGTTTTCACTCGCGATACCTTCGTTTTTTACTTAAATTTAATACCTCTGGTGTAAACTAATTTAAACTGCAGTATATATTATTATATGATCATTATCATTATTAAGGGGGTCATATACCAATAAATTTGGAATTGCAAAAAGACCTGCAAAAATAAAATTATAGAAATCAGTAAGTTTTAAATTATATATTATTAATATGTATATCATACCT
>JAWWEP010059635.1:0-10132 GCA_035582995.1 Sycophila quercilanae | reverse complement strand
TTAAAACGTCTTATATGTCCGCGGACAAATAAGACGTTTTTAGAACGTTTTTAAAACGTGCGTGTGCTATTAGGGTTTCGCGACAAAGATTTTGTTCCCGCGCTTTTTTTAGCAAGAAAAATCTCTACTGGTGGATTTGACATGCCCTGAATGAATTATTCATCTAAACTCACCGTCGGGAAAGAGCTTTCTGAGCTTGAGGTAGCTGGTGGTGAGTCGAATGACGCTGGCCTTGTCGAGCTGCGAGGTGATGGCGGCTGGCAGCGGCAGAAGCTTGGCCAGCTCACAAAATTCCTGGTTCTCTTTTTCACGGCGGTTCTTCGCCGCGTCCCGGCTCTTCGCCTTCATCACGACCTCTTGGGGACCGGCGCCCGCCAAGCCGATCGTATTGTTGTTGTTGTTGTTGTTGTTCTGGCTGGCGATGTTGTTGTTGTTGTTGTGGATACTCTGTAAGTGGATGCCCGGCTTCTCTGGCAGGCACTGTTTGTACTGGGGCTGCGCCCTCAGGTCCAGCGTCTCCGACAGCGACGGGCTCTCTGCAATGTTAGAAAGTTCACTTTTAGACTTTTAAATGCGCTAAAATTTTTTTGAAAAATTCCTAGATTCCATACGAAAAATCCCTGTTAATCAGACTGACAGTGTGTGAGTGACTGAATTACTTAATGTATACTTTGTAAAATTTACTGGAGGATTATTCTCTGCCTATAATGTACATAGAAAAAGAATTTAATAGATATTCTGCAACTAAACGGAACATTTTTTAGCGTGACCAACTTCCGCCTTTGAAAAGGCCAATTTCCGACCGCTTGTTAGTCGGTAGAGGGTAGCTGGGGTGAGGCTCATCGTGAGCCTATAAGGTCTCTTCTTACATTGTTGTACATTATATTTTTATATTATAAGGCCATGAATTTAAACGTTTTTAACTATTTCCGAGGAATGGGAAAAAAGATGAATAGAAACACGCGCTTATTCATTGCGAACTTGACGTGTATTCATGTTTTTGTTAAAAATAACATTGTACAAATTGGAACAAAAAGGTATAAAGTATTATACGCATTGTATGGTAAAATCAGTGCGCTCCAAAACCTTTTTTAAAGTCGTAAACGTTCATTGATAGAATTAATTTTATGCAAATGAATGTTTACTGCTTGTAATTTGATGGAGTATTCAAGTATATATTTATTTATTTTTAGTAAAAATATTTAAAAAAATTCAGTAAATTATTGCTAGAGAAATGCGTTAACTGCAGAAATTAATTGATATTCTGAAGAACGAACTGTTGAATTGGTGGGAACGGGCGATATAAACCAACACTGCGCTAATTTCACGACTTCACGCCTGCACCACATTACATATGTCAACTCCGTACAAACTGCTCGTAAAATCCCTCTTGCGGACTTTAACTCCGATCATTTGAAGTAAAGCAGCAAACGTCTCCCTTTCAACCCCGTTCCACTTTGTAATTGATTTTCCTCGATTACAGTACACTGCTCCAAAGTGTACTCAATTTAAAGTTTAATTTCCCCCTTCACCTCTACTCTTTCTTTCATATTTTTTCATAAAAAATGTTTGATACATATATGCAGATTATATCCTGAAAAGTATTCAGAAAAGAATAAGAATAAGTATATTACATTACATTTTTAAGTAACCAGGACCAACGAGTACAAGAGCGCATCCAAGCATAATGTAAAAAATGGCGATAGTCCGTGATTACACGATCGGCAAAAATGTAAATGCCGCGGCCCTTTCATAAGTTCACCACTCCAGTCGCTTATAATGGCCCGCGACTCGTCCGCGCGAATTTGTAGTCGAATTTATTGCGCAAAAATGCCGCGGAAAGCTGTAACGACTGCGATGGCCCTCGTTACGCGGGCTGGTGGTGCGCAGCGCGAGCTGCAAAAGGGGACGCAGACCATCATTAAAAGCGTCGGCGAGAAGAGCAACCTAACGACGATTCCGCCCGTCCGCGAAACATCTCACGAATGGAAATTCGCTCTGAATAATGCATTTTTTTCTCTGCGCTGCTCGTCAAGGCACCCTCGCGAGGCGCCGCTGTATATACATCTTTTTTTGTCACCGCACCCTTTTCTTATATATTAGGCGAAGCATTGGCTAATTCTTGTAGAATAGGTTTGCAGCGCTAAGCTCGTGCTTTTTAAAGAAAAAATAAAACGAAAATAAAAGAATTCATTGAACTCCTTCATCGACCGAAGGCGTAATAGTTTGTGCGAATACACAAAATAGGTCCCTTGTTCTGAGGTATATATGTAAATCAATCTCTTGATATACAATAAAAAACGTAAACATTGGTGACTCATCAAAGGAGCAGTCATTGCCACTGTCGCCCGACGCAAGCGATAAGAATCATTAAACATTGTGTTTTTTTATCAGCAGCACACACGACGCCGTAAATGTTAGAAATAAAAAAAAGAAGTAGAAGAAGAAAAAAAAGGAATGATTTCGAAGGTCGCAGAGGAATATGTATATGCGCACAGGCGAAATATCCAGCGTCTCGAGTAAAATGGCGCGGGACTTGCGCTTGCGCGCGGGGCCGAGAGAAATCGCGCGAGTGCGTTATATATTATGACGCGGAAGGTGAAAAACAGCGAGAGCGAGATGCATTGTGGGCATTCCGAGAAGCCCAGACGCCGGGATTTTTCGCGCAAGCGCGACGCGGAGAAATCGCGGGGAATATTACTCTGAGCGCCGAGACTATAAGCGCGGCATTACTTCCATATCGTTTTTCATTTTCTACGCTTTATTCCAGTGTTGAATATCGAGGTTCCAGCGAGATTTTTTTCTTCAGATTTAAAAAAAAAATTTCTTTAACCGATGAGCTTTGTGCTTTTTTTTGTTTCGCGCCTAACGATCGTTACACTGTGTAACTACTTAAAAATAAACAGGTCGAGCTATTGGAGCAAGATAAAGTGGAATGAGTTAGTTAATTCAATTTTAATTTGTTCACTAATTATTGTTATTTTTCTTACTTGGCGCGTTTATCTTTTCGTTAATAGTAGTATAGAATACAGTTAAAATTAGGCACGCTCAGCGAAATTTGCCTGAAAATTGAAAAGTATTTCAACACAGCAGAAATAACGGTGATGTCCCATAAAAGTGATAAGCTTAAAGACGAAAATGTTCTCCATGTAGATAATAAGATCCGCTCGTTCGGCCTACCTTTCCTCCTCTTCCAGTTGCCGGCATAGGGATCGTCGGACCTGGGCCTCTTGACACCGCCCCCGATCCTCTCCATCTTCATCATCTCCTGCTGCTGCATCATCGTCGCCTCCAGCAGGTCCAATCCGAGCTCCGAGCACACCTTCATCCCCCACTGTACAATATATAGGCAAAATGAGGCGTGTATACCTTCGCCTCGGGAGAAGAGAAAAAAGCAATTAAGCGAACCGAGGGGACTCTAGCACTTAGCCCTCATGACACTCGCGGGCACGTCGATCTAAGTCGGTGTGCACTGCAGTGCGAGCGTGTAGTGCACGTTGGACCGAGTCGGCGGACACACTGACGATGCGTCCGGCTCGCCTCCGTTTCGACGACTGTCAAACTGCTCGCACTCTTGCCTGCTCTTGCCCGCCTCTCGCTCTCTCTTTCTCTCTCGTCACTCGCAGGACGCGCACGGGGGGAACGAGCAGCCGCCAGCGGCGCGAGGCAAAAATGGAAAAGGTACCACCCTTATACGTTTTAAGCGCCACGCGTGGGCGGCGCCGGGGCAAGCGCGCGCGCGCGCCTGCCGCGTCTCTCTCTCTCTCTCTCTCTCTCTCTCTCTCTCTCTCTCTCTCTCTCTCTCTCTCTCTCTCTTTCTGCCCTTCCTCCCTCTTTAGTTCTCTGTGCGCTGCACCAGCGAGAGCGGCTGTTTCGCTTCTTTTTTTACCGAGCCTCGACTCTTTTAGCCGAGCTGGGGATTATAGCGCGCGCGCCTGAGGTAATGAGGAGGGAAGGCCCGCTAGGCACGGATGATTGATTTATTAATTGCTGGCTTGAAAATAATGTGCTAGATACTATAGTTTAATTTGCGATGCTCGCTATAAGAAATTTCGTAAGAGCAAAGTTAAAAAGTCTATTTTTGCGGAATTTTTTGCGAATCCTCGATGCTTTGTCAACGGATGAGATTTTTATGGACATTTTTTCATGAGGCTCTTCACGGAAAAATGTGCATATCATTCTCATAAAGAAGAGGTAAAAGATGGTACACACTTAAGTCTAAATTAAAATTTATAGATTGCGAGTTTTTCTTTGTTTAACAATGATATTCCTGCAGGAGAGGAGAGGACAATAATTAAAAATAAAAATCAAGGATTTGGTAGAAGAAGAAAAAAAAAAATTTTTAGTGCAGCTTTTAAGACTTTTTGAAATGTAAGTATAATTTCTTCAAATATTTCATTCTACCTGTGCATTATAATTATAGATAATATACTGCCCTCTTCTTACGGTGCATATCCAGAAAAAATATTTCGTAGTACATAAACTACTTAGTACGAGTAAAACCAGTAAGCAATAAATTTTATTACCATTTAATAATCTATTAGGTTAAATTAGTGCTAAAACCCACTGCAATTAGTAGAATTTAATTAAAAATTGGAGAAAACCACTACTAGGCCATTTGGTATAATTAGTGGAGTGATTTCCACTAATTTTAATGGTTCCTCATACTAAATCAATTCTAGGTGATTCCGAGTTTTTAAAAGCGTGTTGTAAATAATTTTTGCTTTACGCCTCGACCACATTCATTTGAAAAATTATAATAATCAACAACACGAAGAAGAAACAGAATAAAACAAAAGGCATTTGCAAATGGTTCCATTGGCAAACGGAACACGAAATAATTGCAGTTAATTCGCTACTTTCGTGAAATTCTCCTCGTGAAAATGGCGAGTGTCCGAGTGAAAAAAGACAGAAGACTCGGCGCTCCCAGCAACCCTCGCAGGGCTGCGAAAAGGAAGATGGCGAGAGTCGCGACGGGAGGGTAGAAAGACGGGACTCTTTTGTGCCTTTGGCGAGACGTGAAAACGCTCGCGAGCCCAGGGAGAAAAAAATGGCCGTGCGTCAGAGAATCGCAAGGGAGGGGAGGGGGCACCTGGGAAAGCCCCAAAACTCACAGCGGGTGTCCGTGCTGGTGGCGTTACTGTTCTCCCTAAAGAGCGCCGCGGGACGTCCGAAGGTGCGCCCGCCCGCCCGAGGGACCAGATTTTCGCCGACGTTACGAGTATTTCGTAAGTACGGACTTGACTAATCTTGCTTTTATTCTATTTGTTTTGCATGCCACCACTGCAGTGCTTCATTTTCATTGCTATGCACACGCTGATTGTTTATAATTGGCTTGAATTCAATTGAAATTTTTAAGAACATATTATGTAGAATAGAAAAAATAAGAGATAAAGGAAGTCATTTTTTTAAAATGGTGTGTATAACAAAAGATTTCTTGTACGTGTACACTAGGCCAAAATGAATTTCTTTATAGAATATTTTCAAAATTTTCAAAAAGTCGGGCTTCTTTGGTCATTGTTTCTTCGGTTTAGTGTACATTTTATGAACAGTTAAACGACTTCAGAACAAAGTAAGTATTGCAATTTTGAAATTAATGCTGCACATTTTCATCCGTATACACATGTATATAGGTGTCGTCCTCTTATAATAAAAAAAGTGAATGACAGTTGATATAACGCAAATAAGTGAATTATACTCAAGTTAATCATATTTAAAAGTTACGTTACTTTGCATTATGTCACTTTGTACAGTAATGCAAGTACAATAAACAAAAATAGAACGCAATAAACGTAATCCACTTAGCGCTACGATTGAATCGCACGGCTCGGAAAGCCCGGAAAATAAGTGGACGCTCGGTAATTCCCTAATGATAATCCGATGAAGTACCAAGTACCAAATCCGAGCGGAAAACTCGGTAGTAAGCGGCGAAAGAAGGTAGTACGCGCACTGTGCAATTCCCAAAATGAATCAGTCCAATTGACCCTGTGTACCCGGCTGAAGTGCAATTACTCCGGTCCCTCAGTAGTGCGGCCACCTGCGGCCTGCGCCTGACTCTTCGGTACCTATACGTCCGGGGAATCCCCGAGCAAAGGTACTCACTCACTGCACTGCCGACAAGCCCTGCTGACGAAGGCGCTGGAACAATACCCAGCTGTAAACGCTTTTAGGCTGGGCTGCGAAAAAACGTTTTTTCCCTGTTCCGTCCGCCCGAATTTCTCTGCAATCGACGTATCAGTTTGGACAAACAACATTTAGTCTCTGGCTTCGTGATTTTTATCGGCTAAGATTTTTTTTTACATTTTACATATAATAATTTGACTTTGAATTACGCAATTTTTTGAAACTCTGCAAACATTATCTTTTTAAACGAAGTAAAATAATTGCAGAAAATTTAATTCGAGCGTCAAAATGAAAGAGCTTTTGAAAAAGAAAAATGAATAATTGAATAGCGGAGAATCTCGCGCGACAGAATCCGGCGCTCATCATCCTCCGCGCGAGATGGGTAAACGAAATAATCCGTAATCTCCTTTTCGCGTGAAAAATCAAAATTCGCAAGCTCCCCCGGCGAAATCCCGCTCGAGCACGAGTCTCTGTATAGTAAGGTCGTCATCGGATCCTCGGCGTGCAGCTCCCAATGTTTTCTTTTTTCCACCAGCAGCCGGAGCTTTCCCTGCGTGTCCCGCAATCGCGGCGGCCCCATCTCACCGGCGAAATCCGCCCAACTTAGCGCAAGTCAGAGCGCCGGGGGTGCGAGGGACTGAAGACTCATCTGCCGAAGGGGGAAAGACGACAACGCCCGGCGTACTGGGCTAAACGAACGGGGGAATTTCGCTAAAAATTTCCTTGAAATAATATTTGAAATAAAACTGAGTTGACGCTGAGATTCTCGTATTTCATTTTTATTTTTTATGTACATTCGCAATTTCATTCGATCTTTTTATCCAGTACCTTTGTAATGCATAACTTTTATTTTGAGTGAGTAACTTTTGGTGAACATTTTTCAAATACCCTGCAATCATTATTAATAAATTAGTACAGTTAACAAAGTAGTTTTTTCACTTGAATAAATTTTCCTTTCTGAATGTTTTCTCTACTTATCCATTTCATAATCCTCTTTAAACAAAAAACGATGGCTGAACGTTGTAAAGTATTTTAAGAAGAAATTTGATTATTTATATTTATTTAACTTTATCTAGTCTTTTAATTTTTTAAAGTAAAATTTGCACCATCCTGATTTATTTTCTAACTTGAAACATTTAATCGCGCAAAACGCGTGATATGTCATTAGTATCTAGTGATATAAACTATCTGTAAAGATATTTCAATATGTTTCTGTTATCTGTTTAAAGATACAGCAGATTTTTATTCGAGATAATATGTAATACTTATTTTAAGTTTCAGCAAATTTTCAAATGTTTATATTTACCATAAATTATATCATAAAAAATATCTTATTATTTTTTATCGACCGATGAAAGGTTATTTCTGACGCTCTTCTAATCGTCATTTTCGTCCTCAAACGGACAGTAAAATTAATTCATTAATTTTAAAAATTAAATATTTAATACAAGAAAATGAATAAAAGGAATGAGCGACAGGAAGAAAAAGCAAAAGAAAGCAAGCCAAGATCCTTTGACGATCGATCCAGCAGTATCGCGTTTATCTAATCCGCGATAATCCCGGCCCGTCCGAATGTCGCGTCCCAATGAAGCGCAGCGTTTAAGAAAACAGAAAGTCCGGCAAGACGAGGCTGCGACGGTACCGAGAGATTGGCACCTACAGCGTCGCCGGTGCACATCCCACTGGCTCGTTATACCCCGGGAGAAACACGTGTTCCCGGCCCGTCCCCGAGAGGCAGACTGCCTCCTCGGTGCCACATGTTTCGTATTAGGTCCGCCTACCTGTTTCTCCGGGGTCCGGGCTTTTCGCGCCGTGAACATGTGGCCGGCCGACGCGCCCTTTTTGCCGCGATGGCTGGCCCCACGGCAAAACTCGCCGGTTTATTGTCCCCGGACACCTCCAACATGTGTTTCGCATTCTCGCGGCTCCCCCGCCAAGCAGTAAAACTCAGGCTCGAACCTGTCTGTCCTCTCCAACTTCACCGAGGTGACAATACGTGGCTCGGAGATGAGAAAGAGAGAAAGAGAGAGTGAACCGATGACCATACCTATAGCCGTTAAAAATACACTTGGCGAGCGGTGCGTCGGAGCAGTAATGCAGGTGAAGCGGCGAACACATGTTTCTGGGAGTATCGCCGCGGGGAAGCCGTCACGCTGGTGCTCGCGTACAAAACTTGGAAAATTTACAGCCGACCTTGATCAGGCGAACAAGTGATTTTTTCGCTAACATTTTAAAGTTTAGGGGAGATTTTCTTTTTAAAGATGATTTTCTCTTTGCAAGCGTCGAGCTTCCTCGAGCCTCGCGAGTGAGTTTATTATTAGCTCAAAGGCGAGGGAACAAAAGTGATTAGAGCTTATCTCCGCGGAGGTACTCTGGCAATTTGCTCATTTTACGGAAGAGAGCTCGAGCGTTTTCTAAAGGCTAACAAAAGAACGGCGCATTAAAAATAAATTAAATTTTTACCTATTATAATTGAAATGAAAATTAATGTGTTATCTCGCGGGAAGATAATTGCAGCGGAATTTTTTAAGCAAAGCTGATCGAGGAAGCGAGCATTTAAAATGAAAGGTCAATATTTGAAGTAAACTTTCGAGAGCGAGAGAGAGGCGTCTCCCCGGAATTGAAGCATTTCACGCCTTTAAAACTGCAAGAGGCGACCAACATGTGTTTCGGCTTTGCTTTCTCCCTCTAAGCAGGTTTTACTGCGTGCGCCTTGGGAAATACCAATTTGACCTTCCAGACTTAGCAAGTGCTGGTGGCCATAATTTAGTTATATTTTTTTTCTCTAATAAAATAATTTGTCCTAAGGGTAACTGTGCTGAATTTCCACTCGCTTATTTACGAGCTACCGAAATCCAATTAAAAAAAGATTGCACTTGTTAACAGTCAGTTTTACATTTCCTACAAATATGAATGGGACGTATTTATTAAACGGATTCATTTATAATTGTATTCAACTAATTTTAAATTTTGTTTAAGAAAATCGATAAATTAATTTTTATTCCACCTTTTAATCTTTCATCTGTATAATCCTCTGTTAAAAAAAAGGATGGCAGGATGTTGTGAAGTATTTTAAAACGCGATTTGATTAGAGCATGGGCATATCCTGTTAAATGGCGCTGAAATTAAAAATCTAATCTCAACAATCGTAAATACGAGTAAAAAAAGTGGACGCGCAAAGCGCGTTGGATTTTGCTAGTTTCATTTAAACAAATATTATAGAACGTTATAAATTTTAAATGAAATTTATTGCAGAAGCTGATTTATAGATCGGCACATAAAGATGTATCAATACTAAAATGAAGAAGCTTACATCCGCGGGCCACGTGAGGAAAAAAATGCATTTGTGACCTTTGGCCGAAGATTGCGGAATTCCGGTAGTATCGAAGTGAGCTCGCACCGGCGCGCGATTATTATTCAGCTCACGTAAGCCGGTCGCTTTTTTTCCCTTCCTGGAGAAATCACAACGAGGATTTTGGCTGAAAAAAAGTAGACAAAGAGGGTCAAATCGTGTAGGAATGCACCGATTTCGGGAGCCGTCATACCGGAAAAATCCTCTCGCTCATTCAGGCAACACGCGCGCGAGACTGCGCGGCGCCGCGCGCCTGCGTCGATCGTGACTCCTGAATGGGGTGACCGAACGTCGCCAAATTAGGGGAGATTCATTGACGAATCCCAGGGAATGGGGATTTTCTTTTAAATCGTAAAATTTAACTAAAGCAGCAGTGCACCGATGTGCACCGATTTATTTTACGCGTGTGTGCGATAAACGGGCATTACTCGCGCACGTGCTATACAAAAATTTAAGCATATTTAAAGATTATTATTCTCATTCATCTGTTCACATATATTAAACAAAAAATAACTGTTGCTTCCTCACGAAATAATTAAGCTTAATACGCCACTCTACGAGAAAGTTCTGCATGTATATTCTCTCTAAATATGAATATGTGAAAATTCCACATATTTAGTATGTTAAATTTTTTTAACATATGAATATGTGAAAATT
>JAWWEP010059510.1:0-10149 GCA_035582995.1 Sycophila quercilanae | reverse complement strand
TGTTGAATTAACAGCTTTTTTTTGGTTGGAAGTATTTAACAGCGCGATCGTTGATCCAACTAAATTTTTTTCTCGGTCTACCAATCGGTATCGAGGGACGCGTGACTACGCCGTAGGGTCGTCCCACTAAAACCGCAAGTCAAGTCCTTGGACAGTCGTCGCTGGACACTGGCTTTTCATATTCCGAAGCTCGCTCGATCGATGGGTGACAAAAATTACGGTGGGAGGGATGGGCTACTATTACTACCAGCGACCGTTCACTGATTCGTATCGATCGGCCGAAACGACCCCCGGGCCAAGATCGACTGGGATACGAAAATTTGTTTTAGCCAAGGTCAACCGGTACACAAAAATATTGCGGGAGACAACTTTTCATTCAAAGTATCACTGGTCATGTTTAAATAAAAACCCATGACAATTTGTACACTGCTCCCTTCGGCTTCGAGTTCATGTAACAGCGATGCCTTTTCGCGAAGTATTCTCTATTGTTGAAAAAGTGAGAATTCCAATGAATATATTCGTTATACATATCTGTTTTCTGAACTATAAAATTATAGAATATCAACTGCCCGAAACATCAGTAAAAAAAACGCATTTAAGTAGTTAAAAATGATATTACTGTTGGGGTATTACAGTTAAGAACGAATAGACCATTGAACGCAAGAAAATATTGGAGTATGGTTAATTAATGCAAATTTGAAGGAACTAGAATTTTTAGCCGTTTAAACGAAGTTTGAATCAGAAACTTTTCAAATTGAAAAATCGATCAAATTAAATATTTAACTAATATTCAGCGATATACGAACAATGTATTTTCATATGTGCTTCGGTCTATTCCTTCTTAATGAACCCACAATGAGATGTTCACCGTTCATCAACCTGTCAATGCATTAATCTTGTCAACAATGAAAGTAGATATATCACTACCAAAACCGTTGAAAACTTGGCCGTTTCAATTTGAGAAGATATATACGCGCCATCGATAACTCGCGACTATCGATGGCGAAAGTAAGCACGCGACCCTTCCCTGCTTGATCGCGAAAACGCATCCGTACCTCCCCTTTTAATGTAATGCACCTGCCGCACCCATAAATTTTAAACGCGAATCTCATTAAAGCGGCCACGCTTCGTCGGCAAATCCAACAGTTCCGTCGCATGACTCATTTATCCACCATCGGCACATACGACGACTACTAGGGTGGCGCGCCTATTGAAAATGTGAACGAACGCAGCCGCGCTAATTGTAAAGCGGACTGATCGCGTGTCCCTTGTAAACACGCTCCCACCCTCCCTCCGCGGGATATGCATGAGTCATGACTCATGTTCATATGTCGCTCGATATATGCACCCCCGATTCGAGGCTCGCGTTGGAAGCGACAGCCTCCCCTACGCCAGTCTCCGCTCAACAGGTCTCCGGAGTGCATCGGAATTCGCGTTCCGCAGCTCGAGTCATGAAGAGGACGAAGAAGAAACTGCCGGGTAATAATGCTTTAACCGGCGGTCGAAGATTCGCGCCGGCGGCAATCGTCGCGGGACTGATCGATTTTTATAAGCGCACGGGAGCGATGCTTATCTCGGCGTGAGTCACTCGAATTCATAGAGGCGCGCTCGAAACGACGCCCCGGCGCTATAATTGCCTCGGGGCTCCTACGGAACTCGGTCAAATTGTTAGTTTCGCCAGTAATGTGAATTCGCGGTTGAAATGGGATAAATCAATTCGGTGATCCTATAAGGCCGATGTACTTTTCGGGGGGAGTTAATGCGGAGGTGTGCATGTACGAGTCATTGACGGATTTCCTTTTTTTTTAGCGAATTGTTGTAACAGTGGAGTTCGGGTGACTTGATAAACGAGAAGTACGAAAGCAAAGTATAACATCGGCGGACAGTGAATTTCGAATGACTTGACGAACGCAAAGTTCGAAAGAAAAGTTATATGATAGCGTCGGAACGCTGGTGCGACGCGTGGATGAATGATTATAATGATCGACGTTTTGATAATTTTTTTTTTTTCAAATGGATAAACGAGTGGCTGGTGTATGTTTCAGAACAACAAGATGGATCGCAGGTATTGGAAGAGGCCGGTGCTCAGAATGCAAGAAGATGGCGCAAAGAGGCGGGCATCCTGGCGACCCCACCCGGGGGAAACTTCCCCATGCAAAATTCCGGCACCGTTAAGTTCGAGCCGCCCACGGTCCCGGTTATATTTGTGCTCGGTAATTGATCTTTTTTAATTTTAAAATTTCGAGAGACGATGATTTTTAAGAATCTATACTGCTTATCAGTGCTTCGAAAGTAAAATAGAAAAAATTTTAAACAATCTACTGATTAGTAGTGCCTCGAAAGTGAAAAAGAAAAGTTTATAATAATCATCTAGATCTACTTTATTAGTACCTGAAAGGTAAAATACAATAAATTTATAACAATCTACTGTTTATTAGTACCTCGAAAGTAAAATCGAAAAAAATGTAAATATAAATACTAAAACAAATAAAAAATTTCTGCTTACAAGCGCCTCGACAGTAAAGTAGAAAAAATTTATAATAATCTAATATTTATAAGGGCTTCCATATAGTAACATTGAGAAAACAAAGTTGCTAATCATGCGGGCCTTATATGGAACTCGTCAGTTACTTATACTTCTAATAGCGTCTGACCGAACGGGCATGTTACTACTTGCAGTAGTATAAGCTTGTAAATATTTGTAAACGTTGTAAATTCTTTTAAATGTTTAATGCCCTTTAATACAATGAAGAAAAGTTTTCTTCTTTCTTAAAATATTTAACGTATTTGCAGACTATTAGACACGACTGCTTTATTCCTCTTACATAAAATGTTCACAAAGTTCTACTTTACGAAGTACGACTAATCTACGAAGTTTTATAAAAATTCAACTCCCAGTTATCGTCGCTCGAATTCGAACAAAAATAATTTATTTAAAAACAAAATGTTTAATGAATCGTTAATTTTGATAATAAAAAGAATGTGATCTGTTCGTTTCGTAGGAGGTCCTGGCAGTGGCAAGGTGACACATTGCGACACCTTAACGCAAGAGAAGAAGGGTATAGTTCACATCAACATGACGGACCTCCTGCAGCAGTACGCTCTGGGCAACGGTGAGTACTCTGAAAAAGAAAAATTTTACATCAAGATTGTTTTATCGATTTAACTAAATATTTAGTTGGACTAACAAAATTTTTTAGTTCAAAATCGATCTAGTTAAATATTTTGTCAATTCAGCTAAAACTTTGGTGGATCAAACTAAATGTTTAGTGAAATAAACTATATGGTTGTAAGGAAAATTTTACAATTTTTTTTTCATTGTAAGGCATCGCCTTGAATAAGCATTTCGCCTATTAATAATCGCTAATATCTCCCACAGCTCTGAAAGCCTGTTAGCATTCACTTATTCCTCTTAACTTTCTATTTAATTCGTGTCAGTGAGAAAATTAATAATACTACGCCGTTGTTGACACATTATTGACAAAGACTTGTATACAGTTCGTGCGTTATTGTATACTAAACTAATTACTGTACGGTAAACATAAGAAACTGGTTTAAATTTAATAGCCCATAAAAACCATTAATGTTGGTAGTTAATAAGTTGGCGAATAAATTTACTTGAAATTACGTTTCTTTTTTTTTTTTTTTTTATTCTACATTTTTTCTGTGAAATTACGTGTACCTATACAAACAGTATTTCACTTTGACTTCTGTATAGCACAATTAAATTTTTTAAAGTGTATAATGATTATTGGTTTCGTCGCGAAGTTAATATTAACAACTGTCCCAAAACATGCCAAGCAGGAGATTGTCAATAATAACTACTAATAATTTCAAGGAAAATTCATGCAAAAAATAAATAATATAAAATTTCGCGAAATGTCGTTACAAAACTAGCTAGGGTTAGTAGTATTTGCTCAACTAGCTGTATAATAATTCGTATTTGGGCGCGTATCCCGCTGGAGCGTTCGATGCCAGCGACCGTCCCGCCCACCCATAACTCGGAAAGCACAACAACGCAGACCTATACCGAATTCGTGTATACGTGTTCAGACGACCGCACGATAAGGGCTACACTCGAATAATCGAGAGGGAGTGGCCAAGGATTTCGTGACGATGACAAAGTGTTTTTTTTCTTATCCGGAAGGGTTAACGCGTACTCACGGCTAATACCGGAAGGGAAATCGATTTCGTCGCGGGCGCAAATCGATGGCGTTGTAGTATCCACAGTGGCCCAATCAAATGAAGATACTTCAACGATGCGTTTTATATGTTATCGGTGCAGAGGACAGATCTTCCCTCACAGCGAACAAAAAGAGGGGAGGAGGCTGCAAAGCTTTGAACCCTGCTATAGACAAAGTCGATTGATCATCGACTGAAATGTAATCGATTTTAATTGTGATCTCTATCGTGTTTAACGTATATAATAAATAAATCGACTTTTATAATTTTCATATGTACAGAAAAAGATAGGAGTCGATTGAAAAGAATAAAATTGTAATTATTCTTTCAATTGTGTCCTTGCATGAACCTTTTTTTAGATTTCATTAACTGTGCCTGATAAAATGTTCAATAAAAATAATCGACACGTATTTTTTCTTTTTTCAATTCAAAGTTTATTCACAAAAGCACGTTAAAAATACTGTGTAACTTCATAATCATATAATATTACCATAGCGTAGTGCACTTCCACAATTAAATACCATGGTGTATAATACCATGTCTATACACTCACTGTGATATCATCACAATGTATGTGATATAATTTTTAATCTACTTTATATCAAACATGTAAGTTATTTTTCAATATTCTCTCTTATACAAATCAAATAAAATTTTTCGTGCAAGAACTCAATTACTTTTAATCGTTTTTAATTGTCTTTTATAGTTTTATTTATATTTTCGTTTCATTAATCGAAATGAAAAAGAACTGATATTAAGATTCACATTTAAAAATCGATAAAATTGTAATCGTTTTTTTTATCGGCTTTTTTTTTAGCGGAGCGACGCCAATGCCTTCGCGGCAGATTGTTATCGCGCCTCGACGCGTCACGTGTCGATAGCGGCAGGAGGGACTCTCGATGGATTGACCGCGACTGCACCGCGGGTGAGCGCGTCCGATTGGGCCGGTGCACTTTCCACGCGCGTAATTTATTTTGTTTGCTTTGGCCGGCTGCCTTTATTGCTCGTTTTTTGAAGGATCGATTTGTCGACTTTTTGTTAAAGTGTATATACGCTCGGTGCGATTTTGATGCTCGAGAGGGAGATCGATAATCGAGTCTTTAAAAGTTGAGGCAATCCGGAAAAAAAACGTTTAATGGACAAACAACGTAAAATACTCGGGTACGAGCGGATCGATAGCCGTGCAGATCTGTGAAAAAAAAACGCAAAAAGAAATAACGCACACTTGTGATCGATAGTTCTCCCACTTGCGCGAGAACCAATAAACGAAAGAAAAAAAAATTGAGTCATTTAGATTTAGTAATGATCGTTGGGTCATTAATTAATATTGATATTGAAGGAAGTAAATTCGAAGTAATAAACCGTATACTATGTATTAAGTTCGATTCTTTACGCTTGCTTCGTAAAGAAATTTACCGCGTGCGGTCATTATAGATATACAAAGCACACGATAATGGTGAAAATTAAAGGAGCTTGGAATCAAATTTTTTCTAGCCGTATTAGCTTTTGTCATGACGTCTTCCGACAGTGAAAATAGTTTCAACGTTACCTTCTATTTAAAGTGACTGTAATTTGTCGTACTTCTGGGAGTAATGTACTATTGTTTAACGAGCAACAGGAAGCTATATTTAATGCAAGAATATTACCAAAATAGACCAAAAAGTACATATTATTTATTTAATTTTTTAAAATAGTTTATTTAATCTTGATGATTCTTAATGTATAATTGCTATATATTCTTAATTATAATAAAAATAAATAAATAACACACTTTAATTGAATGGGCTCCAGGACGATTCAGCACGTAGGGAAAGTTTTAATCAAATACTTAGTATTTTTATAATAAACAAATAGAATTATCTCAGGTAATTTTAGATGTAAATGTACAATAAATAGTTCTCATTTCCTGTTCTACGTGAATTATCAGACAATTCAAATATTTTCGTAATTGGATATTCAAGAAAATAAAATTTATTTTTTGACGATATAATGATCCCACTTGAAAATTGTATTCATATTCTTATCTATTTTAATCCAACTAAAAAACAGATGCAAATTAATTGTTTCCTTTTATTTGTCAAACAGATATGCAGGACTTTGGCTTGCTCAGCAGCAAAACGGTGACGGAGGTCCTCATGTTGGAAATGAAAATGTCTCCAGGGGCCAAAACTTTCCTCGTCAGCGGTTATCCGAGGAACATGCGCGACGTCGTGGAGTACTCCGAAAAGGTATTATTCGAATTAGTGGTAATCGCGTGTCATTGGCTTAGTTCGTTCACCCATCCAAATAGTACGACCGAACCATCAAATGACTTTTTTTTTATATATTTGTAACACACATATACCACCCTCTCGAATCCTTCTACTTAATTGGCAAAGTGCGAACACGTGCGGCGTTGGGCGTTACATACACTGACAAAAAAGTAAGAAATCGAAATCGATGTTTAGTTGTTTCAATTAATATTTGATTGAAACAAATAAATTTTGGTTGAAACAAGTAAATATTAATTAAAGCAAGTAATGGTTAATTGTGATTAGTAAGCTTTTTTCTCAGTGTACGTAATCGGCGGGATGCGTGACTTCCACGAATTTCGTCAAATACTAGAAGTCGGTTAATGAATGTCTTGTAGATTTGCTTTCTTCTTCGTGTATTGCCGCGACACGTGCCGAGCTAGTTTTGCTACGTCATAAAATTTTCCTAAAGCAAAGTGAATGCGCGCACGTGAAAATATTTTTAATCATCAATAATGAAAATTAATCGAAGCTGTACACAACTGCAGACTCTAACGGTCGGTTCGTATACTGTGAAATATCGCGCAGTAAGAAATATCATTTGATATTGGACGTACTGAGAGAATTTTCTCGAAAAAAATTCTGTGAAAAAAACCCAATCGATGGACAGTTGCAAGCATGACTAAAAATGATTGCAGAGCTTTTCTTGTAAAAATTGCAAAGCTTTATGCCGCGATTTAAGTGTGAAGCTGCACGTAAATATCTTGGAGCTTTTCTGGTAAAAAAGAAACTACGAAGCTTCGCCAACAGTTCAAGTATTAAATAATAAATTATTGAAATTTCCAGTAACACATTTCTGTAGTGCTTGCAAAACCATTCCTCGATGAATTACGTTTATTCGCGTAATTTTTACGAACGAGCTTTATCGTAATTTTTATGAAAAATATTTCTCAGTGTACTATTTGAGAATCTATTAACCGAATAAAATTATACTTTAAATATAAGTAGCCATAAATTAAATTTCACCCAATGCTATCGGTCATTTCCGAAAACATTTATACAAAGAATAAATTAGAACGTATTAAATATTTCCTCGAAAATCGCCTAAAAATAATTATACCTACATACAATTTTCACTCTGTGGTTAATGAACTCCTACTCGCTCGTCCTTGAAAAGCTGTCCACCTCTCCATCAAACAAAATAGTGGGCCACATCGTGCCAAAAAGAATTGAGGGGCTTATAGGTGACGCCTATATCCCGCCGCGACTGTAGCTATCGGTTTATAAGTATAACAAGTAAAGAAAAAAAGAAGGAAATTGGGGAAGAAGCGGCGAGAGGGTGGGCCGTGGTGAGTACGTGCATAACCTACTGACCTACTCCGGTTGTATCGCACGATCCAAATTGTGTTGTCGCCCCCGAAGGGACGTTGCCTCGGCCAGCTCTGATCAATTGGTCGAACACACATATATTCAGCGCCACGTTTGTGCCGGGAAACTGTTAGTAGTGAAGGTGTGCGTGATACCGAAATTTCGTTTTCTTTTTTCGATCTCGGAGATCGACGGATGCCGCTGCAATATTTTAGGAAGCTTTTTATGGCTTTTGGAGCCCTGAATACATCAAAATTCTGATGAGTTTGTTTGACAGCGAGACCGAGTGATCTATTTATTTAATTTTTACGCTTTTTTCTGGGATAATTTCGATGATGCGTGAGTCGCTTCGGTGACTATAAAATTAATTTTGGTTATTGATTTTTATATACCTTTTATTGTGTGGAAAAGGCCGTAGCTCATTTAAGTAATTATTTATACAAGCTTTTAGTTCTAATATTTTTAATTAATGTATTTCGTAAATGATTTTGATTGTTTAACAAAATTTTACGGTTCATTTCATTTCTTTGCAAAAGCGTACCGAAAATTTATAAAAATTAAAGATTAATTAGTCAAATTTACAAAACAAAAATTAATTGGTCAAATTTAAATGTCTGGTTGAACATATTGCTTAAGTTTGCGAAGCAGAGTATTTTCAAAGTCAAATAGTATTCGCAAAGCGCGCTGATTTAGAACCAATATAAGCACTATAAATATTTCATTGAATAATTTCGACGGCGTCCGTAACTATAGGTCTGTCGGGGCAATAATTGTAGCGTTGAAGACAAAAAAAATATATTTCATTCACTTTACGTGGTACAGCTTGTATCTAATTTTCTGCAATGCTTGAGCAAGTGAAAGATAAAAAAAAATCGTAACATATTTATACATCGAGCATACGCCAAACCCTTAAAGACTAAGAGATATTTATTCTACGATCAGTGTAAATGTATTAAAAAAATATTAACATCATCTTTAAATTATTTCTTAATCGAAGTTTCATCTTTTATTTTACAAACCATTATTTAAATATTTATATAAGTTATTTTGTTTAAAAAAAAATCTAAAAATATTATTATTAAAATGGTGTTGTTAAATGATTGGAAGAATTACCTGTCAATTCGATATTATCTATCGCAATTTCTTCGACAGAGTAAAGTCAAGTTTGGCGGGGACTTCAATGCCTCGTGCGGGGCAAGACGCGACATTTCGACCGCTTTAATTTCGCATAACCAAAATTTTCAAATTCCCTCAATTTAGTGAATATTCGCAGAAAAATGATATGTATATTACAAAAGCAGTCGTTGACTTAAGCGACAAACGAATAAATAAGATCGCGTGAGAAATTTCTATCGTCGCGTATAACACTCGTTGATGTTGAAGGGCACTCCATCATTCATTTTTTTTTCGTTGGTATTATCGCCACGGAAAGTAGTTAGACGCTGCAGCGACTTTCCGGAGATAGCGATCGCAATTTCCTATGGGCTCGCATCGTTTCCTTCCCGTTGAGTCATTTCGAACACGCGTTAAAAAGAGCGACTGTTGCTCGCTGTTGAATCGTGAAATAAGAAAATAAAAAGTTTTATCAATTAATGTTTAATAAAAAATATTAATCAATATTAATTTTTATTAAAGAAACACACTTTTTTGATCAACAGATTCAAATAGTCAACGGAGTGATATTAGTCGCTTGGAAGCAAGAAGTACTCGAGCGCCAAATTGATTACGGAGCGCAACTCGGCCAATTGATTATCGAATTAGCGAGAATGGAGTTGCAGAATTTTTATAAAAATGTTATGCCAGTAGCTGAGTATTTCGATCAGAGCGAAATGCTGCGTATAGTAAGACATGCATCACATCAAATTATATTATTTCCTTTTACACGATTAAAACACAATTGTAAAATGTTACAATTATTATTGTTTTTTTTTTTTTTAAATGAATAAATAAAATTCTTTCACTTTATCACACAGAATAAGTGTATATTCACTTATTCGAACAGTATTTCACTTATTTGTATTTTAAGAGTTCGTTTGTTGAAACACTGCAGTAATTATTACTATAGAATTGTGTCTTATATTTTCGCTTTTAAAACAAACAAGTTCGTTTTACTATTAAAATATTGTGGTTTAGTGTAATAATAAAATTAAGAATAAACTCCAAAAAGGTGTAGAAAAATATAGAAGAAAATTAAATAACACAGAAATGTATGTCAATTAAAGTTATATTTCGTGTGTTTAATTAACAATAATTTATAATGTTTACTCGTTATTTTTTTTTATGACACGAATGTAGGGGAAGGGCGGGCAAGACGGACACCTTAAGGAAAAGCAGATAAAAAAATAAATTAAATAATAACAAATAAATA
>JAWWEP010059499.1:0-10150 GCA_035582995.1 Sycophila quercilanae | reverse complement strand
AAGGCAACGCTAATGGCTTGGCAGTACTGCATTTCCTTTGTTTCTAATATCTAAACAACAACATTAAAAGAAATCAGCTTTGTTCTTATAATGTAAACGAAAGTGTCGCTGCCTCCCGTACTACTAGTTGAATTAAAGTCTACTTTTACACGAGATATTTCCATAATAAAAACTTCCAAATTTCGTTTCTTTTTGAGCGATGTAAAGAAAGTTATGCAAGAGTGGTGTAAAAGTCACGATACGCTTATAACTTTTTTTACCTTTTTTTTTTCTTTATTTCTTCTTCTTCCCACGGCGCGGAGACTTGGCCAAAAAAAAAAAACGGAAAGGAAAAGTATGTTTCCATTTGGAAAAAGAAAAGAAACGGCAGAGTGAATCGTAGGGCAAATATAAAATGTAAATGGGAAATGAGGAAAATGTCGAAAACAAAAGAATTTTCTTTTATTTTTTTGGGGGAAAAAGAATGAACGCGGTAAAATCCAACGGCAAAACTAGATTTTCGCTGTATCAGCTGCTCTAAGTAATACCGTTCGCGAAAAACGGTAAACGTTTCGACTCTCACGCAAAAAAAAAAATACTCAATTCGAGTGAGAGTAGAGTAGACTAGGGGAAAGTTCTCTTTCTATTGACTCCCATGGAATTTTACAGTGCAATAATGTTTTATTGAGACAATAAAAATTAAATTTAAAAAAATATTTTTTTCTCGACTCGTCTGAGAAATTTTATGAAAAAATAATAAAAAAAGAAACTTTAGAATTTGATTTTAATTAACTAAATGGAAGTAATAAAGTCAATAATAAAGTTTTACTGAGGGAGGTAAATGTTTGAACCGTACCAACTCACATTAACTATGATCGTATACATAATTAAAGAATGACTTCTGCGTTTGCAGATGTTTTTCGCGCAAAATTAATTCAAGAAAAGGTTTTTTGCAAACTTAAGTCTACACAGGCTCGTTTTATTAGGCGTGATTAATTAACAAAAAACGTTTAAAGGGATCATTAAACGAACTTTTTTTAGGGCCGGTTGCAATTTCAAAATTGTTTTTCATATCAATGGTCTGGAAGTTCAAAGCAAACTTCAACTTCGTCAATTACTTCAGGAAGCCCACGGCCGTATTCCCATAGTAGAAATCAAAAATCACCTATAACGGTCCATAGCGCAGGCGACTCAACCCGTCATTTAATTCGCCGACTTTTCAATCTCGCCGGGCGAAACAAATCCCATGGCACATTTTCACCGACTCGCACGAAACTTTGTAGTTGCGGTGTGGTACTGCGAGTGCCGTTAAAAATTTCACAGGGAACGTAGAGAAAGAGAGGCCAAGTTAAAACAGCGGGAGTAGGTATATATACGGGGATCAGCTAAGCCGGCGCTGCTGCGCGCGGGAGAAAAGAGCAGGATTTGCGGGGGCCACAAAGACGAGCGAGGCACAAAGGTACGGCCGGGAAAATTCTTTAGCGTCCGGTTAATCTTCCTCGACGAAAATTCAACGGGCCAGCCGACGAACTCCCCAGGTACGCTCTTAGCGGGAGCTCGATTTGGTCTTCCACTCTCGGGTTCCCCGTGGCCAATTCTCTCTCTCTCTCTCTCTCTTTCTCTAGCTGCCTGTCCCTCTCGCTCGCTCGTTTCGCTCACCCGCGCTCTTGTCCGTCTCAATTAAGATCGACACGGCCTATTGATTTCTCGGGCTCCTTTTTCTCCGCCCCCTTGACGTACAGGCTCGCAGACGATGAAAAGAGGCCTCGAGAAGGTCGGTGGGAAAATTTATTCCGCGCGCCTTGATTTCGACCTCTGTCGAGATTTATGGGATTAGCGCGCGAGTGTGTGTATTTTCGGCTGGGTTTAACTAACCCAATTAGTTTTTACCGATTCGCTTCTATAATTGAATTGATACGTTTATTTAATTAAACGCCGGTTTTTTTAAATGAATTTGGAGTACAGTTTATTGAACGCAACCGCAAAAATTGAATGTGCGAAAATTCACTTAAGTAAGGAAGGGATTGCGTGGTCTACGCGTCAAAAGTTTTACATTTATTATTATACAAAAAGAAGATGTTTGGCGTTAAGAGCATGTTGTCAAAGTCATCTATGGGGATTTGTTTTTCCGGCATTGACATTTTCTTAATTATTTAAAAATCAAAACATATTTTCAAAAGATGATCTGATTTCATTCCGTTCATAAGTATAGGAGAAAAATTGTTTGGAAGATTTTACGTTAATGTTTAATATTTTCAATCGTTTCGAAAATTTGTTTTGACTTTTCAATAATTAAGAAAATTTCGATGTCGGTAAAGTCAATCCCTATAGATAACTTTGACAACCCCTTAAATAAAATATTTTGATTAAAACGTATTTCAGTCAATTTAACTTATATTAAACTTTGTTCGCAAAATTATGTAGCAGGATGATGTTGATTCGATGTTTTTGATGTCAATTTCATCGATCGTTTCCTATAGTTAACAAAGTTATGTAGCAGAGCAATTTATAATTAAGTTACGCCTATTTATGGACACAATTATTTTTAACCAATTAAACTTCGTCCCCGCAAAACATCAATAAACCATCGGTTATATCACGTAGACGCTATAAATAACCATACTAATGCGCGTTCGCAACACAAAAAAAAAAAAAGAATAATGACACGATGCTTCAATTTTAGACTATAAACTCAACAGCAAAAAAGCTTCCAGTGTTATTACAATTTAATGCTCTCATTAATCGACCGCTCCTTATTTAAACCGCTCATCGATATGTATATATATATAATTATCTTCCCTTCTCATCGAAAGCTTACTCACGGAAAAAAAGAGGAATCAAGCCGGCCTGTCGCCTTTTCGTTAAAAAGTCGATTTCCCCTTAGAACAGCAGTGGTCGGACTATTAACGCCGACTTAGCAGCGCGCGCTTCATCGACCGGGACTTTTTTGGCTCTCCCGTTTCCCAGCCGTCCGCGAAAAAGTCCGCGCGAGCTCGGTGCCGGGCTTCCCCTTGAAATATTCACGGCGCGCCACTGAAAGCAAAGTTGCGGAAAACTTCGGGCGTCGGACGAGTTTTTCGGACCTTGACTGCCAAAAGGAGCCGAGACCCGGACTCCGCAGGCCCGCGGGGATAAAGTGTGCGTGTTCAAGAACTGCCTTCTTTCTCTGCGCTTTCGGGTCTCGGCGTCCCTTCGCGCGACGCCGCGTCATTCGAATATATGCGCCGGGGGCTATTTTTAAATAGGATTTTTTTCTTCGTGCGCTCCCGTTTTTTAATGACGCGCAGTTTTCGGCTCCGTTTTGAGTCTTCACGGATTCCTCCCGCTGCAGCGCGCGTCTGGATGTTTCTTTATGTGCCTTGTGATACTTGGGGGACAAATAAATTGTAGCCTTTTTATCGAAAAAGTCTAAATTGAGATGCTTAATGAATGTTTAAAAATATATTATTGTCTGTAAAATTTTAAGAAAATATAATCATTTGATTATTTTCTTGACGGTAGAATTTTCTTTTAGTCTAATTTTTCTCTTAAATAAAAAGTATAATGATACAAAATTGAGATACCTTAATGAATGAATATTTTTCTTTATTATATTTTAGTTCTTTATTTACTTAAATGTCAAATTTAGTAATTTGAGCAATTTGAAACTAAAGCATATAGAGCAATTTTTAAGGTCACTGTGTCTCCTATTTGTTTACGCGACAAAGTTTTTACTTTCATCAAAATTTAAAATAGAAATTTATCAAAAGCATTCTCACCATCCGGTTCGTTAAATTATTCATAGGATGAAACTGAATATAGACTTTGAATGAGAATGAATGAATGAATGATTAAGCATTTTCTTCGCGAGTTCAAATCCTAAAAGTGAACCACGGCAAATTCGAAATAACTAATGTTTATGTTTGCATTGCGGTTTTTCCTCGGTTAATCCGAAAAATTCAATTAGTTCAGCAACAGTGTAAACTTCTTGGCGCATCCGGCAAAAAAAATTAATATATACGCTCCATTAAATTAGAATGAAAAAAGCTCCGTAATAAACAAACCGCTTAATCCCCCTGATAATTCCTCTCGCATTTTCTCCATTCCCGCTCGTTTGTTTTTCTCCCCCGCTCCCGCGGCCTCATTCATTCTTGCCCTCTCGACCTGCCCACCGCGGGTCCTCTTTATTCTCGTCCATTCCGCCCCTTTCTCTCCTTCCTTTATCGCAGCGCACGCTTTTATATTTCTCGCGTGGGGGGAATTAAAGCTCTCCCCGTGCATCGGGGAGCTTTCGAGAGGACCCGCGAGATAACGGCCGCGGGTCGCGCAGATTTTCCTCTGTTTATCGCCAGCGCGCGCACCGATTCATAAGGAGAAAGAGAAAAAGGAAACGCGCTTTTATCACACCTCGAGGGGGCGATTTTTCGCATAAATTTTCAGGAAAGAAAGGGAAAAGCGCAAGCTCGAAAGCCTATTATCTTCTCCTACTTTGCTAGATCGTTCGTGAGAAACAGCTCGAATTTCTCTCTCTCTTTTTTTTTTACTTTATGTAGTCGTTCCTTCATTCCGAGTGCGTAAATTTTTTCACCGCGTCGGCTTCAGGAGCGGAAAATGTATCTCGGAGGGGGAGACCGAAGTTTCACCCCTCTGCAAGCTCTCTCTTTCGCTATCCTTTTTTCCTTCTCCCCCCGACGTGAAAGTTCGCGCGCGCGTGCGACTCCCGAGTTTTGCGCTTTTGATATTCGTCGCGCGAGCGCCTCGGCTTCTGTTTCAGAAGTGAAATATGTCATTCGAGGGGAACGGACGTACCGTTAATGTTATTTCGTCTGCGGAGACTTTTCCCCAAGATATTCAGACTCTCCCGCGCGCGGATCGCTTTTAAACGCCCGGAATTTTAACGAGCCGAATTAAAGAGTCGAGCCATTTATTCTTCAAGTCGCAGAGGCTTTATAGTCGATCGAGAAGTTCTTCTTTATCTAATTTATCAAATTGACTGCCGCAGAAAGTTCGGCGTCACTTTTTTTCTCTCTCTCTCTCTATCTTTATTTATTCAAACGAAACTTCCCCTCGTCGACCAGCTTAACTTTGCCGATTGCCATTTCAAAAATAGCCCGGATAGAAAGTTAATATCGCTTGATGGTGACATTAGAGTGCTGCTGCCCGCCTTCCTCCGAAACAATAATTCCCATCGTGTAGAGCAGCCCCGCGAGCTAAATTAAATCGATATACAGTGACTAAATTCGCTGGAAGCTAATATTCATAAAAACGAAACTTCAGCCGCGACGGCTGCGGGCTACGATTTCTCTCTCCGTATAATTTCCTGCGCGGCACGCGGTTCACTCGAGCCGGAATATCGATGAGAGGCGAGGCGGAAATAAAGAAAGAAGTAAAAAAAGGAGGTGGGGAGCGGAGGAAGGCGAGAAGCAGCGACGCGCGGTAAAAGGCAAAGTTTGAGTCTACTCCGCGCGGGAGGCGCGTGTCATTATCATATCGCGATAAGGGCCGAGTTGATCGGCGCGAGCGACGTGCACGGAGTCAACTTTCGCCGCGATAGCGGGCGCGAAAACGCCTCACGTAGCTGCAGCCGATTCGTATCGAGTACGCCGGCTGTGCCCCTGGAATTTTCTGATTTTCACCGCCGCAGCAGATGTGTGCGGTCGCCCCGACGTGTATTCTGCGTTATTAGCTTTACGCCGTGGAATATTAGAAAAAACTGCGCTGCATGTGCCTGGTACAATTCGCATTTTTTTTTGTTTAATTTAAATCTATTTTACTTTTATTTTGACGTACTTTTTTTTAATTTCCCATGTTTTTTTTTTAATTTTCGATTTTTCTTTCTTAAAAAAATGGTGAAGTCTAGAAGCGATGCGAATCTATTTTTCAGTTTTGATAGTTCTGACGTGGTTACGTGGTCTCCCTATGTCAACTTGCGATCACATTTGCTCATATTGCAATATGCATGAACCAGTGGGATAAAAAAGAATTATTTATACTTTTCAAATAAACAGAATTCTGTGTTAAATCCTGACAATTTTTCATTAAATTTTTTTTATTGTGACTTAATGCGATAAATCTGCCGAGTATTACATTATACACCAGATTTTTATCGTTCATTTTGCAACGAAATTTGTGTGGCATAAGAAAATGTTTATAAGTATGTTAATATTTATTCTTAGTACGTCTTTTTTCTTAAAGACGCTTAAAATTATTACCCCAAATTTCGTACTTTATCGCTCAGTACTTTCTGAAAATTTACCAAATTACGCAAATGAAAGGCGCTTTTGCGAAACTACAAAAATGCGTTATATCTGAAAATTATGTAAATTCGCAAATTCCTCGATATAAAAACGAAGAGGGGAGCCTGCGCCGGTGTTACGGGGACCCCCCTCGAATCACTTAAAATTGTCAGTGAGTTTGAAAAATGATGGTTATGAGCGCGAGGCAGATGCCTGCCTAACTGCGATGTGCGATGCATCATCTTAATAAAATGCAAAGCATCGGCATCTCGAATTTATCGGATCCCGCGCGAATCCTCTCCCGCGCGTTAAAAGCGAAATTTATTCACCCCGCGTCTAACAACATCCACCAGAACAGTGCGATCCGCGAGGGTAGATATAAAAAAAAAAGAAGATACAAGGGATAGGAAAACTCCGCACCCTTCTCAGACGATTTCTCTCCGCAAAGAATGCACGTAGTTGAAGTGAAACCGACCTGGTCGTAACGACGAAGAGCAAGACGAAGGAAAAGGAAGGTAAGACGGGAAAAGTGAAAAACATGTCTCTCTTTCTCTCCACAGAGCTGGAGATATCCGTCGGCGACGAAAATCTCGTCGCTGGTGTGCCGCGACAAAAGAAGGGGCCACCGCGACTGAAAGAAGCGAGGAGGAACTACGTGTGCCGTGGGATAAAAAAAAAAGCGTCACTCCACAAAGGCACAGTTTCTCGCGCGCGAAACGCAGATAAGAAGAATAAAAGGTGAATGAAGACGCACGCTGTTGGAAATAATTTTAGTCCGACTAGCTGTCGTCCCGCTCCCCTACAATCTCCCCTCCTTTGCTCAACCGAAATACCAAGTGGTCTGTGAAAGTTCTTGTAACATACTTTTCCTTGTGTTTACGTGTGCCTCGTGTGCTCTGGTTATAGCTTTAACTTCTTTCGATTTTTATTTTTTTCAGAGTTTTTAAATGTTGGAGTACTTAATCACTTAATCGTTGTTTTTCTTTTAATAATGTTTTTTCAACTGACTGATTTTGTTCACTTTAAAAATTGTTTATGATAATTTACTGGAGATTCTTATGTTTTATAAGTTCCTGACAAAATTAAAAAAAAAAAATATATAAAAAAAACTCTTTAAAATTATTATTCAATGTTTAATTTATATATAGATTCCACAAGTTATACAGAAAAAGACGAAAAAATTAAAAAATATGGACCTAATTTTGTTATTCAACAATTAAGTCATGTGAAATTAAATTTTTTTTTATTTTTAACATAGAATTTTGGTAATAGTTCTATTATATTCACAATTATTTGTCATGGAAGATTAGATGTATTTTAAAACATTTGAAGAATGTTACCTTTGGGTCTCAACAATTTCGATAAACATCTAAAAAAATTAAGTACCAACACTTAAAAAAAAACTCCATTTATTACAATTTTGTTTTAGAAATAATCGTTTAAATAAAGATCGTTATCATAAAAAACAAAATAACGTAACATAATGTTTAGAATAAACCATCAAAGTTTTATAAATATTCATTAACTATAGTTAACTACATTAATTAAGTACATTATGACCTCTGCTCTTTCACTAATTTTATGTCAGTAACTAATTAAATTTAATTAGCGAGATACATTTAACTACAGATCTCCGACTAAACTACAGCCGCCATAAAATTTTACTGATTCAGTTGCACAGCAGAAGCAACAAAGAACTCTTTTACAACTCAAAAAGAAAAAAACAAAAGAAAAAAGAACTTCCACCGACCACTTCTACCCGAAAAATAAAGAAAGAAAGAAAAAGAAACTAAAGCACCCTCGACGCGAAATTTCCAACAGCGTCTGCGCGATCAGCTCGCAGGCGAGCGCCAGAGGATGTTGAGCTCTGGCTGAAGATGGCAGCCAGCCCATCGTCGTCGCTTCCCGACCGAGTGCAGCAGCAGCGATGCAGAAGCACACGACGCGCGGCGGCGCCTCGCCGGCCTCGCCGGGCTCGGGCGGCGGGGGCGTGCAGCGCGCCCCGGTGCGCCGCTGGAACAGCTTCCACGGGGGTAACTACGCGACGGAGGCCGCCCTTCAGCAGCAGCAGTACCACGGCCAGCAGCCCGCCGGCATCGCCTACCAGGAGGCGTACATGGGCTCGCGGCCGGTGCCTCGGCTGCCCAGGGCCGTCCAGGCCCTGAGGAGCGAGAGCGTCGACCGGGCGCACCCCGCCAGGGTGCAGCCGCCGCCGCCGCCGGCGTTTCCCCGTCGGCGGTTCTCCGTTTGGTAAGAGTAAAATTGTTCGGGCGTGCGCGGATTATTGCTCTTTTCTTTGCGAGGAATTATTGCGGGTTATTACTTTATTTTCCTTTTTCTTTTTCTTTTTTGTTGCTTTAGAATGGTATTTTCTTCGCTGGCCTTTGTCGGAAAGGAGAGAGGGACTTGAAAGGATTTTAAATGTGTTTACGTTTTTGTTTTTTGCCTCTTTGCTTTGGTCTTCCGGAAGGAATTTCATTTTCTTTTATTTTAAATAAAAGTGGAATATTCGTATAACTGCAGAGTCGAGGACTTTTAGCTTATTTCTTTTTTTGGGCGGAACGTAATGTTAATGTTTTACAGATTCATATTTGAAGATTAAAAAGAATTGAGAAGCGGTTTTTATTAATATTTTTATAAGCTTTTATTTCATCTGTTTTTTACGGTACACGAATGTTATGGATTTGTTATAAATACTTAAAATTGAATAAATCAGTATTTGAAACTTACATTTGTTACAATAATACAAATGTTGCTTGAAATAACATCCGTAAAAATAGTGCAAGTGCAAAAGAAGCTTTTATCCTTTATTTGCAACAATTTTTTTTTATATAATTATAGCGATTAATAAAAAACTTTTCATTCCCTACATTTTTCATATCAAAATTCTGCGGATTTTAAACAGTTTTCTTTTCAACATTCATTGAAAATTTAAAAAAGCTCCAGAATTAAAACTTCGAATTTCCACTAATTTCCTCTCATTCGTTTGATGAGCGATCTGAAGTACCATTTATACAAGCTTGCAATTTTAATTTTATCATACATTTAATTGTCATGCGATTTTGGCGCGTTATTTAAATACTTTTATAATGTCAATCCCTTTCATAAATAAATGGATAAGTAATCCGACACTGACCTCTGCGTGAATTAAATCCACGTACAGGATTTTCCGTGTATGTATATGCAATATTCGCGTTTCAAAGAAAACTGACTATTCAATTTTTTCCATCACGATCGATTTTTCCCCTTTCGAGGATGCGGTCGTCTGGATTGACTGTGCGGTCGTGACGATCGCTCTCGAATTGCTTCCTGCGATTAATGAGGGACTGCGGCGATTCTTTTTTTTATACTTTCCCGCGGTGTTTGTGCGCGCACCGCTCGAAGGCACGGTAAATGCAAAAGACTTTGACGTTCGTATTTTATCTTGACACTTGTACGATCGCATTGTCTGTTTGCTACGAATTTTTTTGCTGAAAGTCGTTGTTGTTACGACTGCAAAAGCCTCGACGAATTATGCCCAAAGCAATTCGTTGCGGCTTAATTGCAGTGATCGCAATTTAGAGAAAAATCCGGTAATCGCGTTACGTATTTTCTCGGTTGCTCGGCTTTCCTCGACCGGTTGCGAGTAGCGATATTATTTATTCGTCATTTCATTTCGGAGAAAATAATAAAGACTAGCCAATTATCAGTAGCAACGTTTCTTAGCTTATTAATTTCTTACGCGATAAACTAATTAAGTCAATTTAAAAATATTCATGCATTTTTTACATAATTGTTTATTTTAATTTTATTAAAACTACTTTTTAAAGTCTTCATATTTAATGAATTCAATACTAAGCATAATAATAAACAATTTATCAAGGTAGGTGTATAAATCATAATTGAATAAACAGAAAATAAAAGTCACTACCTCTTTTGACTGTAAATTTCTTTTATTGAAAGTGATGTGAAAGATT
>JAWWEP010059436.1:0-10154 GCA_035582995.1 Sycophila quercilanae | reverse complement strand
ATATATATATTCTTTTGTGCTTTCAAAAAGCTTTTATTCATTTATTTATTTGAATTTGTTTCGATACTTAAAAGCACCGCGATATGAACGCGCATATAATTGTCATTGTTTACTTTGTTTAAGAATAAAAAGTTAGCAAAGTTTTCTGCTCCATTTTTTACCGATCCACCGTAATAAAGTAAAACATTATTTTGGGCGGAAAAAAACAGTAGCTATCAAATTTTTAAATTGTTGTTTAAATTTAAATATGATTGCGATGGTTTACTTTCTTGGTACAGTAAAACGTTATAAAAGAGTCTCTGTAACATTTTTTTACTTTTACAAATAGTAAATTAAAACTTTATTTTTTGCTGGAAACAGAAGCTTTAGATTCAAGTTCAAATGTTAATATCAAATTCAAATTTAAAAGTGTTTACTTTGCTGATAAAAAGTAACAAACATTTTCTGTATAATGTTTTAACTTTCTGCGTTGATAATTGCTTTGCTTTTTTTTTTGAGCGAAAACAGTTAATCTTTAAAATTGATTTGTTTGAAATTGATATTTATAGTTTTGAATCAAAAGTGTTGCTAATCGTTACTTATAGACAGCAACTTCCAGCTTCTAAAAACTTCTCGCCACGAAAGTCCGCCTCATATTTATCGTGGCCTCGCCCCCGCAAGTAAAGGACATTGACTTTAAAAGTAAAAGTAATCCGCGAGAAAATCTGTTTGCTCGGCGCGGACTGAGAGGAGCATTGAATTAGATGTCTCAAAATATTTTCGCCGGCTGCAGGAGTTTCGCGCAGTCCTCGACCCGATATACAGTGAGGGCCACTATATATACGGTAGTTCGGCAGAACAAGTTCGCTGATTCGATTACGTGACCTGCAGATGATGTATGGGCACAGGGCAAAAGTCGCGGAAAATGCCGTGAAACCTCGTAAGTTACCAGTAAATCGAGCAACTCGACACCATCCACGGTTCTTTCCGAGACCTTCTTTTTCCAGCCCCTCCCCTCCTTGTACTTCTGTAAGTGGTACAGCGACGATTCGAGCGGACGCCGAAAACGTAACCCTGGCTTAACCCAGTTGACCCGTGCCGGACCTTAAAAAAATCCATAAATATCAGCGTCTTTTTCAGTCCATTTAGCCAGAATCATGCTACTTCAAAATGGCCTTAGGATCAACGTTTCGATGCCGACCGCCGCGCGGATATACGCGCAGTCCCCTCTCAACCCTTGAGAGGACGATATCGTACGTATTTATGTGCGACGACGGTGCCGGTGGACCCTCGATATTTAAAGATTAAGGGATTTTCGAAATTTTTACCGCTCCTTCAAACCCGAATGCATAATAAAGCAGATGCGTAAGCGTAAAAATGTCTCGATATGAGCTTTCATTTTGGAGAAAGCGTTAAATTGTTTGGAGAAAGGTAAAAATGGATTAGGGTCAGAATTACGTGATCCCTGTACGGCATCCGATTAGACTTTCCCTGGATATATTCTTTGGCAATTACTTATCTAAATTGCTGGAAGATACTAAATCCTACTTAAATTGATAATAAATAAAATTTATCGCTCAAAAAAGTAGATTTCAATGATTTTCCACAAATATCTTCACTAAACTATATAGTTTTTACGACTTTTTTAGCTGCAGTAGTCAATGGTGAATTAAAAAGATAATTACAAAATTATGCGCATAAAACTATTTAATTAAAGAATACGTATATATACACGTACATAATAAAATATCTTGGAAGGTCAATGTAGGAAACTTAAAATAACAAGCACACTTTAGACAAACAACTATTTCACGCAGACTAGTGTGGACCATGGATTGATTAAAAAAAAATTAATGAATTCGAGACATTGATTTCCTCTACACAGAAACACTTTTCAAATTGTATTAGATATCCTAATAAATTAAAAATGCTACATAATGCAATACAAGTAGTAACCTCCGCGTATGGTCAGACAAGACGTCAAGACCTAGTCAGTTCAAAACTTAAAATTTCAAAATTATTTATATAAAATTATTTAATCAAAGAGTATATATTCTAAATTCTAGTCAAATTGATAATAAATAACAATTTTTTTAAAAAAGAGTATATTTTAAATGATTTTCTACAAATATCTTCACTCAACCAGTTTTTACGATTTTTTTATTTGCAGCAGTCAATGTTATAGTTTACTCCACGTATACCCTAGCAAAAAATGACTTTTTTTTAAATGCTTTTTGGCCATTTTAATCTACCAAACAAACTGTTCCCCGAAATGGCCCCAGCCAGGGAAACGTTTCAATACCCTAACGCGCGACTGCATGACGCGTGCGAATATCCTGTTTTTGAAATCGATAAAAAAATAAATCCACGCAAAATTGAATTCGTAAAAGAAGCGAATAAAATGTGGACCAGTGTGCCGCGGAAAACATTATAAGTCAGTTGTCTATAATAGGGGATATAAAATTCATTCGGCGAAACCGCTAACGACCTAACGCGCAGCTGCAGCATCAAGTGGATTCGTCAGTGCACCACCTATGCCCGCCGCGTGCGGAGGAATACTAAGTTTTGCGTATTTTACAAGCGAAATATTACGATCGTATGTACCGCGGATGTGCACGCCTTTAACTCTAGGCAATAAAGCAGTTTATGCGAATTTATATAGTGTTTCCTACGTTAGCGCCGGTATTCACTATGGCTTGACAATTTCTTCCCAAGAAATATGTATGAGTGCGTATATATTTTATATGAGATTCTAACGGCTGCCGAGGAAGACACTCTCTTCTGCACTCACGTAGGTAGTCCTAGTTAAAATTCATCAATTTTTTCTATTAATTTTTATTTTAATTATTATTTGTTTTATTCGATGTTTACATGTATTTGAAGTTTATAATATTTGATTAATAGTTAAATTATTAATTGGCAACTTTAGTTTACCTAAAATCGGCTTTAAGTTAGTCAGAATGCATATATTAATTGTGTAGTAAATAATAAAATGTTATTGAACAATACTAATAGATTGCTCGAAAACTTTTTTAATTAATTTTGCTTAATTATTAATCATTTTATTATATGCTTTATGTATTAGATAATATACTTTCATAATTAAATAATGATTAGTAACTTTAGTTGAAAAATCATTGAATTAGTTAAGATGAATGTATTACTTGCAGTTAGTAATAAAGTGTTTTCGAACTATACTAATGGATTGCTCGAAAACACTTCATTATTTACTACATCCGATCCCTAATAGAAGTATTAAAGATTCAGTACGTTTCTATAAATTGAAGAAATAGGATACTTTGACGTAATTTAATTCTCAATGACTATGGCTTCGATGATTTAAAAGGCAGTTGATATAACTATCTCGAGAAAATTTTTTATCGATTCAGTATCAATTATTTTAAAGTAAAATAATTGACTCAATTTACCATCAAACCAGAAAATAAATTTACAATTATAATGAATCAATAACATTTGCCAAGACCTTTTTACTGTGAACATCGAAACATATTATCCTCTAAGAATTTTATTTTACAGTGTCATAAATAAAAAATCCGAAATAACATCGTAATACTCAAAAAATCTATAAACTTCATTTTTTTTATTACCGCAAAATTAAAGAAATTAAAGAAAAAGTTTGAGCAGAAACGCAGGACGAGGAAAGGCAGGTAAAAAAGAGGCTATGCAGAGACGGCAGGGGTGGCGCCGAGCGACGAAAGCAGCGGGAAAGTGGGAGTGAGGGATTCTCATTCAAATGATAAAGAGAAACACGGTCGACACAAACGAAGCGAGACGACAAGGGAACAACGATAGTGAAGAGAGACGAGCGCTGCGGAAACGCTAACTTCAGGCTTCGCCCTACGCAGGCGACGTCCCTCTTCCTCGCTCCGCGAGCGCCTGCCCTCTCTCGGTCCTTCTCCTTCGGACCTCCTCGTTTTCGAACAGTTACGAGATTTATATGTTTACACGCTTCCATGGCAACTTTCTATCTGACTCTCAACCCCTTCATTTTATTCTATATACCGCGCTCTTTCTCTCGTCCTATTTTTTGCGCAATACCTCTTCTCTCTCTATCTTTGTCTCTCTCTCTCGCTCTCGCCTTTTACTTTTGGTACTCTACTTTTCTGCACTCACCTCCCATCTCCGGCCTTTTGCTCTCTCTCCCACGGACGACGCTGACAAACCGCGATCTTCGTTTGGCTACTGGCCAATGCGTCACGTGAATTCTATTTTCAACAGAAAGATCGTGACGATTTCCTCCTTACTTAGTCTTTTTATTCGTTCGTTTCGTCCTCTTGCACCTCTTAATACTTTCTCAACTTTCATTGCGAAGTAAACAAATGAATTCGTTTGAGCGCGATTGCTTGATTCCAACGTAACTTTTCGCTCCTTCAATAAAAACTTTTTTCATATATATCGTTTTACCTTTTTCTCCCCGTGGATTCTTCGTGTTTTAAGAAAAGTCCCACTGCATTACAAATTGTAATTAATTAAAAGTGCTTTCTTCCTTAAAGATTTATGGGCATCAAGCAAGATCCTTAAGAATATGTAATTAAAAGCTTATGATTAGTGCAAGTAGTAACATCCTCGTATGGTCAGACGAGCACTTTAAAGGCTTCCCGGTGAATTAAAAAATTAATTACAAAGTTATTCGTAGAAAACTATTCAATTAAACAATAGATACGTATATTAAACATCTTAAAAGAGGGTTAAGAGGGTCAGTATACAGATATTAAAATAACAAGCATACCTTAGACAAAGAATTATTTTATGCAGACCAGAAAGTAATGAACTGGAGACATCGATTTATTCTATGTAGAAAGACATTTCAAATCATATAAAAAATATTAACGAATTACAAATGCTGTTAAAATTATGAACTTATGATTAATGTAAGTAGTAACCTCCGGGTATGGTCGGGCAAACACTGAAAGACCTCGTGGACTCAAAATTTCGGATTGAAAAATTATGTAATTAAACAATTAATTATAAAAGGAATATTTTAAAGGAGATTAAGTGTACGGCATTTAAAATAAAAAGCGTACTTCGGGCAAACAATTGTTTCACAAAGGCCAGCGTGGTTCGTCGATTAAAGAGAAAAAGCACTGAATTCGACACATCGATTTGTTCTTTTCAGAAAGGCATTTCCTACTGTTTCTTTTTTTTACAAATCGATAAATAATTTTACCAAAAAGCACAAACTAAACACAAAAATAACGCAAAATTAACGCGTCGCGTAAGTTACATTTTATTGCTCAATATAAATTTGTCCAAGCGCGTGAATCCAATTAGAACGCGTCTAATTGAACTGATTTCCCTCGCTATAAATATAGCTGTTACAAGTCAGTGTTATTCGCAAGGTTTACTTATTATTTGCGGAATAATGAAATAAAAAATCTCCCTTATTGTTGTATAAAAGGCAGCAGCCTTAACTCACTGTCTCATTTAGTTGCGATTGACGAGCCTTCGTCGAGGATAACAGAGCCCGGGGAGAGAGGAATCTCTCTCGCGGTCTCTACTTTAACGCAACAGACCCTTATTTTTATTTCCTTTTTACCGCATTGTTTATGAGCTTACTTAATCGAGGTGGCTCCTCCCGCGCGCGAACAGGCATTTCGACCGGCTCGTGAATGTCCGAGATGGACTTATGGATGCGTCGGTTTTTCCGTCCGTTGCGCGAGCGCAAAAAGAAAAAGGAGAACAAACGAGAGGGAAGGCAGATGGGAGAATTTAAGAGACACTATACCATGGTAATTTGGAGCGGAATACCCGGCAGAGAGAAAGTTGGATAAAGTGGGAGAGGTTACAATAACCTTAAAAATACTTGAAAGCGTATAGGGGCGGTGATCAAATTTAATTTAAGAAAATTTATTCATTTCCAACTGAATACTTTTTTTCCGGGTACGAGAAAGAGAGAGAGAGAGATCAAGAGAAAGGGAGGGGAGGGGTGGTTACCTAAATTTATTCCCGCCGATTCAATTTAATTTCCAAATGCACGAAAATTTAACCTACGATTTTCGATTCTGATTAAAATTTAAGTTTACAGTCGCGAGAATCGACGTCCGTAATTCTCTTACTAAATCTGCCAGCTGGCTTTAGTACTAGAGAAATAGAGGGAATTTTAGAAAAGAGAGTCATGACGCGGGTAAAAGGGGCAAAGCGGAAAGCGAGCGAAATGTGGAGAGAAAAACAAGCAGGTGAGAGAGAAAAAGAGTGGCAGGACATTCGGGATGGGATTAAAGTTGTGTATATATCCGAGCAGGCTTGGGACGTTCTCTTTGCGGCGATAAGCCTGATATTCGTAAAACGCGTCGTTAGAATGCCGCTTTAAAACGCGTTACCAATACGAAAATACGAAAATATTTAATCAATAAATTTGCATTTAAATTCTTTAAAATCATTTGGATTTTTAGTTGCTTGTACACACTTTGGTACGTACTAGAGAAATTCGTTAATGATTAATTTTTGTTTTATAAATAGAAATTTTTACTTTAATAGTATAAAGCAATTAAGAATCTTTTATGAATTTAGAATGGTTGAAATGAAAAATGTTGAGTACGTTTTGCTTTATCCAGTTCAAAGCACATTTTAGAATTTGAACTAACGTTTTTTATATAAAAAATCTATTTAAAGTTAGGATCACTGGAAAGTAGAAAATTAGACGAGCTCTTCACATTTCTTTAAAAAAAGAAGTTGAAATATATCTGCTTAACCAAAAATATTTTATGCAGAAACTTTTTAAAATTGTTTCCTATTTTTTACTTATGCAGTACGATGTCGTTCTTACTGAATGAAACGAATTAAAATTTTTATTAAAACATTTTATTAAAAGTGGTTTATTTTCATATCTTAAGAGAATTTTGTAACGGTTTATCTCGGAAAAATGTAACTACACAAAGAAAGCTCCGTCCTTTAAAGTGCGAGACGCGCGCATCCTATCTAATGAGATTAGCTACTAACTTTCAAAGTATCGCCAAGATAATCACTTTAATCTTCTCGGGCTCTACAAACGTTGCATATTTTCCTCTTTAAGACATTTTTTTTCCTTCGGTAGATTGTACCCTTTTGCACTTTTTTTATTTCAAACGCGAGTTCTTATGGTATCAAAAAATGATGAAATTGGTATATCTAAAGTGTTCAAAGATGATAGTTTAAACTGAAAATTAAAATGTCGCTGTGGCATCAAAAGGCAAATGAATAAATTGTTCTACTTTATGCATGATTAAGTCGTTTACTTTGTGATAAGAGATCCTGTCGATATTAAATATTCAACGACCAATTAAACGTTGTGAAATTTTAAACAACTTTTTAATAATTTATCCGACAAAACGAACTATTCACATCTTACGATAATTTTAAACTGGATTATCTTATAATTTGTTGTGTTTTATTAGTTATCCTTTTCTTTTACTTTAATGTTAAACTGATATATAAATTATGCATTAAGCATCGTCAAAACTTGCAAACCTTGAAAATGGTATAAACTTTTGTCAAAAGTCAATTTAATGTACTCAAGAATTATTATAATTGTTTTAATACATCGCAAGAAAAAATAAAAATAATTCAATTATCTCTTTATGTAATCATAAATACCTTCTATCTATTATCAGTTCTTTTTTCAACCGTCAATTTGGAGGTGGTTCAAATATATATATATTATATATATGTTCAGTTAAAAGAACGCGGTAGTAAAAAATAAGGGAAAAATAATATGCCTGTTAAAATTTATTACATACCAGTCCCTCGAAATATTTTCGGTAAATATACAAAAAGATTTACTTTCACTTACTTCTAGAGAATAAAAAAAAAGTAATACAGACGCCACTCAAAAGAGCTTTTATACCGCTTAACCGCGTGGAATAATAAACCTTTAATTCTAATCTTTTCTTTTATAAATTTTACAGATTCTCGAGATGTAGTTGAAAACAAAAAAATACAGACTTACTTCTTTGCAGCTTATCGGATGTTGTCGTAGTCTGTTCGCGGAGCATGAAATATTATTTCTGACGCTCTACTACTTTCGCTATGTCTATCCGAGCTCCTTAAATCTTCCGGTTTTCCTTTTTTTTATTTCTCTCTTCTCATCCAACCACTCCTTCTTTCGCTCTTGGATTCCCCCGCTTTATCTACCGTCCTTCTTTCTTTCTGCTTGTACTTGGAGCACTGGCTTATTTTAAGCTCCACGAATGAGTTCATTAGCTTGTTTCGCCCCTTCTAAGAATAGAGCGCAAATTCTTCTCTCAATTCAGCGAGTATTAAAACAAATAAACATGAGTAAGAACTGAAATGTCACTTTGATTTCCACCGCGAGTAAGCTTTCGCTTCATTTATACCATCGCGAGAATATAAACAGAATTAACTGACGACAGGGAAATATTTTGCATTTAGGAAACTTTTTATCTTTGAGAAAACTCGAGATTCTTGATTGTGCTTTTCATATTTAAGAACTTTTTATAATTAGAGTGTATTATAGTGTGTTGAAGTCGATCAGTCTATATAAGGTTCTAGTGGTACTGTGAATTTATTATTTGTGTAATTTACAATTGAAGAAACCGACACTAATGTTTATGTAAAAAATTGTCACTTTAACATTCTAGGGAATGTGTAAAATAAATCTCATTTTACTTAACTGTTTCTAAATGTTAATTATAATATTAATAAAAGCAATTCAATTAAATTAAAAGGTGAGAATAAAAATAAAACTGATCGAAGTTGGTAAGTTTTGTCAGTTTTATATTTGTTGCTTGAAGTCTGATCGGTTAAATTTTAAAAGGAAAATTACACTTTGTTCGTAAAACATAAAGCATAAATTATTGCAGATCATTTATAAAAAATTTACAGGATAAGTAATTGATGGTACCTTGATTTCCGTTAAAAGTTTTTACGATTCAAATCTGAATTTGAAAGATATAAAATCTTACTATTAAAGAACATATTCTATAAATTAATCAATACTATTAATTTTTTATCATTTTATTTTAATAAATTTTCAACCTACTACTTCATTTTTAAATTAAACATTATTTGCTTAGAATTGATCTTATTTCATTTTTACCTTCCATCCTCTGGTAAAATTTTTGATTACATTTTCCATTTTCATTTGACTTTTATACGACACTGTCTCGATTCAATGCCGTGATTTTTATTCTTATTTTGACCGTATTATAGTTGGTCGAATATGACGCGAACTAGAGCTTTTTATTCTCTATCGTGATCTTGGGTTATTCGTTTTTTATTTCTCTCCTTTTGTCTTTTTGACGTCTCTTACTTTTTCACTTCCCTTCAGCGTCTGAAAATCAAGAAATACGGAAACGCTTTGGAAAGTAGCGCTTTATAGGTAGAATTCTGAAAAGACCGGGACCTCGAAGGTTCTCGAAGAGCGCAGTTGTCATAGTCAAATACTGCGTTATCTCTTTAATTGCGATTTTTGTGCATAGCAGCTTCAAAATTTTAGTTTTAATTACTTTTTATATTCTATTAGCATATATTTGGAAAGTGATAAATTTCTATACTTTATAAAATATCCTGAATAAGAAATAAATAAATTCAATTTGAATACAGTCTTTATGTTCAAATCTTGAAAAAATTATTATTAATTAAACTTATTATTTATTAGATCAGGAAAGATATAACTTAAAAGCAGCATAAAAAGTAGTGACATGAATACAAAACATTGAATTGAAAAATAAGAGAAAAATGTCCGTTCCCAATTTGTTGTTATACATTTAAGAAATACTCAACCTGAAGAAATAAAAATTAAAATCGTGCTTGTATTATTTTTTACTAAATTTCCTTTTTCTTGTTGCTAAATAAATATGCTACACCTGACATTTCATATTAAATTGTGATTACAAATAAAACGCAATTGAATGTACAATCAATAATCACGATTCTATTTTAAAATTATATTGATTAAAATAATATCAATACATTGAAATAACATATTGAATAACATTAAAATACGCTTCTGTCAAAATTCATTAATATATCATATTATTTTAGTTATATATTTTAGTTAAAAGTCAACTAAATAAACTGAATTAATTTAAAAAAAAATAATATACACATATTCTCGCAAATTTTAATGCACTAAAAACGTATAAAAACGTAGAACACACTGCATTAGAGAAAAACATAGGGAATACTTAATAAAGTTTTTACGTTCTAATAACCGT
>JAWWEP010059425.1:0-10154 GCA_035582995.1 Sycophila quercilanae | reverse complement strand
TTTTTATAGTTCCAGTTTGTCCTCGCTTTAGGGAAAACTATAGTAATTTTTAATGGAAAATTTTTCTCCGTGTAGTATCTCTACATGAAGATATTTGTCTGCAAATAGTCTACTTTTTTTTAAAAGAAAAAAAGCTCCAACTAAAAAATCACTTCTCCACAGGGTCGTAAAAGCGAGTCGGGTTCAGACGGAGTGACTTGCAGTAATCAGGGCAGCGACGAGGTGAGCAGCTCAGGCAACGCGAATCCATCCCTGCGCTCGGCGCGCAAAGCCAGCACTCTGGGCCGACAAACGCGTTCGGGTCGCCAATGTGCCCCGGCCGCGCTCGTCAAGTCGGGTTCGTTCTCGGGGTACAGCGCGCGCCAGGAGGGCACGACCGAACGCACCACCGCCAGCGACACCAACAAGCCCGCCTGCTGCCGCAGCGCCGGTTCGTCCGAGTCCGACGACGACGAGGAGGAAGCAGTGGCCGGTGGGCTGCCAGCGACCACCACCGCCGTCGCCAGGTCCGCTCGGGGCCAACGCGCCTGCCTCGAGTGCAGCGACGACGTCAAGCATCCTGATAGCGACCTCGAGAAGAACAGCCTCGGCAACAACTCCTTCTCCGAGCAGGCTTGGGACAACTATCAGGTACGGACCTTTTTTTACCAGGGACTTTTTTATTTGATGGGGAACGCAGAGAACGACATTCTTTGATTTTAATATTGGATAAATATTGGGTCGATTGTGACCAACTATAAGAGTGTTAACATTTTGGATTAAAGATTTTCTTTGAAACCGTGGGAGATGATTTTAGGTTCATCAAAATTGATGAGAAGCTTTTGAGCGAGCTTTTTTTTTTTAATTGTACGTTGTATACTATTTGAGAATTTTGTCAATTTGACAAATATGGTTTAAGTGTTATATCGATAATTGAAAGATCAAGAAGGCATTGCCGATCTTTATCTTTGTTTACTTTTGATAGCTTAATAAACGAGTTGCCCACAATTTTACGAAAGTACGTCATCCTTGTAAGACTATGGATACACTTCCGGAAGAAAATTATTTATGGGAAAAGACTTTGATTTCCGGAAAGATTTATTATTTTTTAACGTTTGCCACATATAACTTCATAATTAGGTTATTTTACTATTTTTTTACTTTCTCTTTTTTTCGTATAATAAAATTTACTGTTGAGTTTGAATAAATTTAAAAAACTTGTTAGTTGATCTCGTAATCCGAATGTGTAATTACAACGATCACTGATTACGTCGATTAACAGTCGCTTTAAGTGACTTTATACCTTTCCGTTTATTTCATATTTAGAGAGTATAATATCTTATTTAAATATTTTATACAAATGAATTTTAATGAATATTTACGTTTCGATTAGGAAAAATATATGAGCGAACCGTACAGCGAGGTAGCAGATATAGAAACAGCGAGACGTCTTTTGGAGTTTGGCGATGATTACAGAAATTTCCTCGATAGCCAGTCGGATAGTGCCTCCAGCTTAAGTGCTGTTCACTACGTAAGTATATTAATGTTTTAAATTACTGCTTTGGCAAAAAAAAAAAAAAAAAAATTTAACATTGAAAAAATAACTTCCTCATAAAAAAGAACAAAGCTCAGTCCTCTAGAACGAAAATTGACTGTTCAAATTGCATATATATGTACAGCTACAGAAATATTTACAATTATTTGCGATTTTCAGAAGAGCAACGTCACAACAGAGGACAGCGACGGCGACTCGGAATTCAAGCGTCTGGCAGAAACGTCGCGTAACCAGCTTCTGCTCTCAGAGGCTCGTTACGGCACTATGCACAACACTAGCTTCGTACGTATTTCCCTGGAGAGTTTCTCTAATCTTTTCAGATTCTGCCGTAGGCTTTGTTTAAAGCTTATAAATTGCTTTTGCAAATTCATAAAGAAGTCATATCAGTGGCTCTGTAGAGTTAAAAATAAAGTAGTTAGTTCTATTAAAAGCCTATTCAGTGGCACTGTAGAGTTAGTTAAATTGACTGTTCAGTTGCATATGTACAGCTACAGAAAAATTTACAATTATTTGCGATTTTCAGAAGAGCAACGTCACAACAGAGGACAGCAACGGCGACTCGGAATTCAAGCGTCTGGCAGAAACGTCGCGTAACCAGCTTCTGCTCTCAGAGGCTCGTTACGGCACTATGCACAACACTAGCTTCGTACGTATTGCCCTGGAGAGTTTCTCTAGACTTTTCAGATTCTGCCGTAGGCTTTTTTTAAAGCTTATAAATGGCCTTTGCAAATTCATAAAGAAGTTATATCAGTGGCTAGTTAGTGCTATTAAAAGCATATTTAGTTATCTACGGGGCTCATATCAGTGGCTCGGTACAGTTAAAAATAAAGTAGTTAGTTCTATTAAAAGCCTATTCAGTTATCTATGGGGCTCATAGAAACTTTCACCGTAAAAAAAAACAAAATAATTAAATGAATTATTTTAGTTTTTATACATTATTGCTTCCTTGAAAACAAAAATTAATAAGAAAAGTACATTTAAAAAGTTTCATCGGTGCGCCTAGTCAAACAAGTCAAGAAAATGACAATTGTTTAGTTCGTTTAATTTTATTTAAAAAATTTTCGTTTCATTTTAATTGAAGTTTAAGAAATTCTTTTCATTCTATATATAAAATGTACCGTAGATGAACCACTGATTTTTACAAGTTTGACAAGCATGCGTGTTTTTTTGTATATATCTGACAAAGTGTTAATATTTAAACATGCTGCTCGAAGCGTTAAACCGACAATCTTTTTTCTTTTTCTTTAATGTAACAAAAGCTTTATTAATTTTGTTTTTGCTTCTAAAAATTAATGACTATAGTCTTATGATAATCTTTAGAGAGCCAGTATTACTACTTTAATTTTTTTTATAAATTACGTGCAATTAATGTACGATGAAATTAAGACTCTTCGTTGACTTACTTTACAGTGTTACTTACTACTTACTCCACGTACTGGCTCTCCAAAAATGATGTAAAATTATTTTTATAATGCATGATAGCATAATTATAAATATTAAGCTTTATATTGAGAGACAATCTTTTTTCTTTTTTTTTTATCTAACAAAAGCTTTATTAATTTTGCGTTTGCTTCCAAAAAGTAATGACTATAGACTTATGATAACCTTTAGAGAGCCAGTATTACTACTTAAATTTGTTTGTATACATTACGTGCAATTAATGTATGATGAAATATAGACTCTGCGTTGATTTATTTTAAAGTGTACTACTCCACATACTGGCTCTCCAAAAATGATGTAAAATTATTTTTATAATGCATGATAGCATAATAAATATAAAAATTAAGCTTTATATTGAGATTTTAATATTATATTATTTACAAAACTACTTTTGTTAACGCAGGCACTTTACAAACAAATGTATTGCCCGCGAGTATCTCGCAATAATTCTTGTGTTTATAATTAAAAATAATAATTAATTAAAAAAATATTTGATGTTTGTCGCTTTTCTAACATGCCAATGCTAACTAACCAACCCATCCTTGCGTTTGCTTTCAACTTTTTTTTCTATTTACTCTTTACTGTGTAAGTAGTTAAATATTGCTATTGTGTTATTTTTTTAATAAAAAGAAATATGGTAAATAATATCTTTTCTTTTGGACATGTCTAGACTGATCTACTAACTAAACGATTTTTCGTTTTAAATTTGTTCATTTATAATGAAGAATTTCCGAAAAATTATTTCAACAGTAGGAGGAAATTAGACGATGTAAGTAGGCTTACTTCAATTTTTTTTTTTTTTTTTTTTTTTGAAATTTATTTCATCTGTTTAGTACTTAGTCAAATCATGTATAATTTTAATAGAGTGAAAAAAGACGTACTCTAAGTATGAGTTGAATAGATGATCTTCTACCGTAATTAATAAAACTGTAGTCAACAAATTTTTTGTATCAACTTCAGCATAACATATACAAGAAAATTTTATAAAATTGTGTTTTACTCATTAATGTAAAGTATGTATTCATGAAATATCACTCCAATGTTTTGAAAATCCATTGGTACCCGAAATACAAGTGGTACGTTTTTAAAATAAACTTCTCTTTTACTTCCGGCTTACTATCAACAATTGAACAGAGAATATCCAATAATCATTATCGCTCTCTAATTAAAATTTTGCAGCATATACCTCCACGCCGCAACCAAAGTACAACCAGCGCTATTGTCTCGCTAACATCTTTGTTATATAATGCTTAAAAAAAAAATTCCCTGCCTGTAGTGAGCGCATCTAACCCAAGGCCGCTTTTCTGCGCTAAAATAACAGAGTGTGACTTGCTTTCGTGTTGAATTGTGGGTGCGTAGCTTGATCGGCCCCTCAATTGAGGGGCCGAATTTTACATCTGCAAACGCAGGCGATAGATACGAGCGTACGCGCATTGGCTGTTTCAGAGCGAGCTCATACGCGTCTGTCACGAGAACGTAAGGTGCCTCCGCGCCATCACCGAGGCGAGTGGACTCTCCCGTCACGGCGACAAGCATGCCAAGCAAATACGTGGTGAGTACCAAGTCGGTGGGATCGCCTCACTCTCGTGCGTCGCCGCCATCCTCGTCGCGGCCCTCAGCGGACTTGCCTATTTCTTTCTCTGAAATCCTCTTTGACCCTTTGTTTGCTCGCGACGACTGCGAGCCTCCCCTTTTGTGCGCACACCGCGAGTCAGTGATTTATCGATGCATTTTCAACGCAGACTAGTCGTTTTTTTTTTTTGTTTTTCTATTGAGCAATGCAAAATCTTTTGCTTTGCCTAAAATAGTCGGACAATGTGACGCGTGAAATTTAACACAAATTTTGTGTTATTTAGACACACGCTTTGCCTGTGAGATATTACACTTCTTTGCGTCAATCAAATGTGATGTGATCTTAAGTGTACATGTACATCTACGTAGTCACAAATTATTTAAATTTTATAGATTTTATTTATTTAATTATTTCTTTTAATTTATTTTAAACTGCGTGAATTTTGTTGCAGAAAACGCGTAATTATAACGAATTATTAATTTTAAACTCGAATTGTGATTTTTAAACAGTGACGAAACGTAAAAAGGCAAAATCAGATACTTTAAATCTTTCTCGTTTATAGAGTGTGTACATAATTTTAAGCTATAATTTTTATGTCACTAACTGTGAAGATTATTAATATATCGATTCATTGAAAAAACGCTGCAATGATTCTGATGAATCAAGCAGTAGCAAATTATCTTTAATAGAATATTTCACATTTGATAGAAGGGGGCTCTATAACTTCTATGAATTTTACATCAATATCACAGTTGTTGATTTTTTTATGGTTATTCATCAGAATTATAACTTTGATTGCCATGAAATTAACATTAGTAATAAAAGTCGATACTTAAAAACATGAACGAGTCAAATGTTAAATAAATTTCGTGACTTTAACATTTAACACATTCAAACTAATGTATAAATTTTTTAGTCCTGCGAAGTCGTAGAATATATTATCGCTGCATGAATAACGCTTCAGTTAGTGATTCACTATTTAACAAATTTGATGCACTGTACAATAAGTTTGAAAAATCACCGATGTGCTTAATTTAATTATTTAAGTTATTATTTATTTACTTCTCATCGCTTTTATTTTATTTTATAATTACTTAATCCTGTACGTTTATTTATTAATAAAATTATTTTTATTGCAGATTTTACTAATTATTACTTTACGCCTCTTCTATTTTTTTTTTCTTCTACTTCAATTAAACGCTTCTATTCTTCATCGCACATTTCATGCATGATCTCACGTATAGTTGGTGTCAACAAGGTAACAACTTGTATGAAAGGCTTGTAAGCGTTGCAGTTAAAACACGTTTAAATTAAAAATATGCGTAAATAATTCGTTTAAGAGTTGACACGTGGAATAAAAACGAGGCTCTATAACGAAACCTTATACACTGCGTAGGAAAACAAGCTTGCAAATTATATATGCGTGTCATAACCACAGCGAGAATGTGACTGGAAACCGATTCACTGCCAAGACGATCAATGAAACTTAAGTAAGAAAGAAAGAAATCAAACTCAATTATTTTACCAAAAGAAACAGTACCCACAAGTCTTTCAGTGTATATTTAATCACGTTACTTAATGAAGTATCTAAAGTAGTACGCGAGTTAAGCACAAAAAAAAAGTCGCTTAACAGTTGAAACAATCAGACAATAATTCAAAGACAATTTGCACAAGTGTCGCCCATTAACCTACTGCCAGTCCAGTAGTGGGTACCCGATCGTCAGATAATACAATTACTCATAGTCGAGCGGGCGTACCTCCCAAGCACCGCGAGGCCAGCCTCAGGACAGGCGCGTAAATCCCGGGCGAACCGTCCGAAAAAAAAGGCAGCGAAAGTATAACGCGCTCGGGTGACAAATCACGCCGTACGGTGTACCGGTGCAAGCAGTAAAAGTCAGCCCGCGGGGCATGTCGGGGAAGGAGGCTAATATTTATCGAGCGCTAAAGAGCCTCGTAAAGTGCAGCGTGCGTATGTAGCGAGGCGCGCGATCGTCTCTGCGGCGATACTTCCGCGCGGTAGGGGCAGTCGCGAGCGCGGCTTCTGCGTCGGAGCAGCTTTCACGCGTTGCTCAGTCTTGCCGCGGACTCGACTACGAGCAGTTCACGTACGGCCGTCGAGCACACGACGCGCTTCCACCTTTTGTTTACTTGAGTTTAATTTTTTTTTTTTTAAATCTTTTTTTGTTTGTTTACTTATTTTTTTTTTGTTACTGTTCGGTGACGTGTACTTCTGTTCGTGAGTTCGTCATGCTTGCGCAGAAGGATTACGTCGCGGGAGCTCCTATTGGTGACAAACGTATGTAACGAGTCTGTGTTTTTTTGTTTGTTTTTGCGTGTGCCTGATTTAGCGATGTAAATTGTTTGTTCAGTTTTTAATGCCAGTGATGCGATAAGGTGCGTTTGTTTCAGCGAATTCAGTTTGCGATGTGAAGAAAATTTGTTTTTTTAGCAGAAGTCAATTTTCTTTTTATGGATAATTGCTTGAATCAATTCAGGAAACTTACGGTTGTTTGTAAAAAAAATTGAGAAAGGATTTTAGTAAAGTGAATGTCTGTTTGAATGGCAGTGTGCTGATACAAAATGACCCATTGAATGTACTTAAAAAATTAAAGCAGGAGACACTTTGTTTTTTATGTTTACTAAAGTGAATGGACTATTAAAAAAAAATAATGGCCCAATTAGCACTTATCGTAGACTTTAATTTTAATTTACCGACCTCGTCAAAACGTTCAGTGTCAATACTACATATTCGATAGGAAATATTCTGTGGGTCATTGTCAACGTTTGCATCTGTTTTAGCTTAGCATTTAACACATTTACTGCACACTGCATCAGTCTTTAGCGCCAATGCTTCCTTCTGTTTTAGAAAAGGAGCTAACGCATTCGTACCTCTTTAGAACCTCGTCAAGGCCTCGCGAGCTTTTTCCTCCAATATTTCAATGTAATTTTGAAGCACATCCGTTTTAAATAACGAGCTTAAATAACACGTGTTATAACTTCACTCGTAAATTTCAAATGACGCAATGCATAAAATTGAAACTACGAAATTGAAAAAAAAAAATATATAACTACTTTCCGTCAACTCCTGCATTACTCTCCAATTTCCACGTCAGAAAGAAGATTCGACGTCAGTAGATTCGACGTCAGTATCGTAGAAGCCTCATAAGAAACGGATCGAATTGGCCATAAATCAAAATCCTTCCCGGAAGATTGCGAGTCTCAGGAACATGCAGATTCGGAGGCCGAGACAGATGTATACCTAGAGGTGCTGTAAAATCCGAAGACACGGGGGTTTATTATAAAATTGACCCCGAAAGCGTTGCTCGCTCGAGAGAACCGGATTTACAGCGCGAAACGTGTACCACCTTCGCCGGCGCTCTCCGGCATAATGACATTCCCGCCTCCTCTCGGCTCGCGCGCCGCAGGAGTCGGCCGTGTTCAAGTCAAGTCGTGTTCAGACTGCTGAAATCGGCCAGCCTCGTCCCTTTTACCGAGCCGACCATACACTGACCGCGCGCTCTTCAGGATCATTTTTAGCGATGACACGTCGGCTACGCTCCACCTTCGCCTGTTTGTACGCGCCGAATCGCGAGATTGGCCGGCGGTTGGGTCGCGGAGCCAGCCGAGATTTCGGCACAGAAGCGAAGCGGCTGGCGAATGGAGAAGCGAGAGGGAAACGTTTGTTTACGCAGCTCGTGCTTTTTGCCAGTGGCTCTGCCGTTTTGGATTACGTGAGGCGCGGTGGGCTCCGCCGGTTGGTTCTGTTATTGCATCAATTCTATTCTACTTGTTACAGTCACCTTTAACTTCGTGAGAGGACATCTTCTGTATTATTTCTTATTTGAAATTTTTGCAGGAATTCGCAGCTGTTTTGTAAATATCGGGAAAATTCTATTGTCGATTTATTTTTATTAAATTCTCAATTATCAGGAGGCGCGGTAGCGCCTCGAGGCAAGTCTAATTTATTTTAATACATCACGACCACATAAATTAATGATAAACTTTAAAATAAAGAAAGACTGAAAAAATCTAGAAAAAGTATTATAGTGAGAAGTGATTTATTTGTCAGAAAATTAAATACTTTTTATATCATCAAATTCTTAAAAAATGCAGCATCTATAAACGTGCTTTAACAATGAAAACGTGGAAATTGCTGTACTATAAGTTTAAATGTTAATTGCACGTACTCGTGGAGTGTTTTAATGATTGCAGTTTAAATTAAATTTTTTTTTAATTTTATAGCAATGCGAAGTAAATGAATTAACAATTACAGCTACACCGTCATCTGCAAGCTTTGCGCGCGCAGCTTGCAACAAAAAAAAAACGCGCACGTGTTGGAAGCTTAACGGTGCGTTCTCCGCCTATGGCACAATAAACCGACTCTTATACGAACGTAAAGCTGCACTGGCGGCCGGAAATTAGTCCAACTTATCCAACTTTTCTTCATCAAGACTCCCACGACAAGACTAAAACAACCTCCATTGTCCAATTAAGTTACACAAGCGGCAAAGAAGCATCAATCCAGCGAAATAATTAAAACTTCTAAGCATACACCGATTAAAACCTCTAACGGCCGCATTAATTAAAAAGAGGCACATTACGTATATAAGTAGCATCGGAAACCTCGAGGCATACAATCGTTGCAGCGCGTCTCGGACAAATAGCATCCGAGCAAAAGGCATCGGCACGACAGTCACGTCGGCCGACGCGCCACCGCAGAGCGACGCAAGATTCAGCCGCTGCTGCTTCGGCCAATCAAATAAACGGTTCAGCGTCGCGATTGCTTCGTTGCGCCTTTCTGTGCCGGCGCTTATTTAAAGGCCGTTCCCGTTCCTCCTCCTCCGTCCGCTCCGATGCATCGGGCGCAGCTCCTCCTCGTGTCGCAATTGAATTTCCGCTCGCGCATAATGGCGCCGTCGCAATTTTCTCGTCCGTTACCTCGCGACGTGTTCTACACCGCCCCCCCCCCCTCCGAGAGTTCCCGGAACGGTTGGTGCAGCAGTCCCGCGGGGATCTGCGAGGGGAGCACCGCTACCGAGCGGCCGGATGGTTCGCCGGCGTTTTTACTGTTAGGTTAGAGCGCGATACCGATTTATGTGTGTCATCGGCGGAGAATCGCTAGAGGCGCGATCGAGTGGGTTCACCGAGCCTTGGAGCGCCGCGGCGAAGCGAAGGCCGACTGGAGCCCAGGAGGCTTTGGACGTTCGCGTGGGAAGTCGGCTTCGTGAATAATTTATCGATGACTGATTCGGTCGGTTTCTTTTTCTGGCACGTTTTATGTATACCTGGATGCGTAATAACGTGGACAGTCCGATGAGGCGAGGATCATTGTACTACCTGGGGTTTTTTTTTATGACGGTGGTATGTTCAGGGGAGTACGGGAAATGTGTTTTATTTCGAGGAGCTAAAGATTTTAATGCGTTAACTGTTGCGGATGCAAAAGACGCGCAGTCGTAATTCCACGTGAAAGTATTGCTTTTATGCTTGAATCAAAAAAGCAGGATCTTTGTATGGAAGAGATGACTTCATGTATATTTAAGATTTACGTTTATGGTAGGATTTTGAGATAATTTATGCAGGATACGATGTCAATGTTTGATAAAAGTA
>JAWWEP010059414.1:0-10154 GCA_035582995.1 Sycophila quercilanae | reverse complement strand
TCGCTTCGCTCGGGCGGCAACACACGCACGCCCGGGTATGACATACTTTCGGCCCACGTAGCGTAATATACTATTATATCTTTATTTAACAGAGAAAAGGAAAGGGAACTGCGCAATACGCGCAAAAGAATTAGCAATCGTCCTACTCAATTCGTGAAAGTCCGATAAAGATACTTACCCCGCATCTCGGGTTCCAGTGCCTTGACTGTCCGAGCAACCGCACACAGCGTCGCTCCGGAACAAGTGAGGCACGCAATCGTCGTCAAGACGCTTCCGCGAGCCGGGCCTAGCCGCCGAATTTCCCTACTTCGCGCGTACTCACACTAATACACGCACACGTACTGTTCGGGTTAAGGCGGAGTAGGAATCAATTTAGTCGTGAATTTGTAGTGACTCGAATTTATTATAACTATGACAATGACAAGTGACTAAATCGAAATATAAACGTAATATAAAAGGAATTCTAAAGAAAATAACTCGTAAAATAGAAACGGAATACAAACAACTTATGAAGAAAATAACGCGTAAACTATAAACTTAATATAGATAACTATATATAAAATATAACGCGTTAACTCTAAAGTAATACAAACAATTATAAAGAAAATGAGGTGCAAGTTTAAACTATCGAATACAATCCAAAGTCGCACGCGATTCCAGCGCTCGGAAAAGGACTTGCCTTGTCGCTCGAGTCGGACGAAGTGTCGTGACCTGCGCGCGCTGACCCGAGTCGAACCTTTTTCCCTCTTCCCTCTTCCCTCCTCAGTTTGCGGTTCATCAGGGCGAGTACAACCGAGGCACTTCGCAGGAGACTAGTCGAGTCTCTGGTACAACCGCATCTAGACTATTGCGCGGTAGTCTGTCTAGATGCTTCAGAAGAACAGCGTGTAAGACTGTAGCGCTTGAGCAATTCATGTGTGAGGTATATTTACCGGGCTAGGCGGGATGAACACATCTCACCCTACAGGAGACGCCTTGGCTGGTTGCGCGCTGATACCCGCAGGATGTACTTCCTTTCGTTACTAATGTATAAAATCACCATGATGCTCGAGCCTAGTTATTTGGCAGATATTTTTAGGGTGTATACACCAAGGTCGACATGTAGAGGGGAGCCTCGCGAGCTATGTGTCCCTGCCGTTTGTACGGAGACAGGGATGAGATCATTCCAAGTTCAGGGACCGCGTTTTTGGAACTCCCTTCCATCCTCCCTGTGTCAAAAGCCGTCGTATGCATCATTTAAGACGGCGATGCGACAACATCTCTTCGAGCTGGATCCTTAGCTCTCTTTGGCTGACTTGCCGGGTTAAACTGTGATAAATATAGTTGATTAAACGAGACTGGCGCAAGCCTCAAATCAAGATGAATGTGATAAACATTACGACACTAGTCCTTAGAAAATATTCTTTAAATTAAGTATTATATTTATTATATTTGTTTTCTAAATTTATTTACATTTATTATCAAATTGTATTGTCAGCGTGTATTAACTGTATTTTCTGATTTGTAATTTTGCTCAGGAAGGCAAATAAAGGACTATCTATCTATATCTATCTATTCTCTTGCCCTTTCTCGGGGCCCGTGGGCCGTAGGCGTTGCACAGAAAATATTCTTTAAATTAAGTATTATATTTATTATATTTGTTTTCTAAATTTATTTACATTTATTATCAAATTGTATTGTCAGCGTGTATTAACTGTATTTTCTGATTTGTAATTTTGCTCAGGAAGGCAAATAAAGGACTATCTATCTATCTATATCTATCCTCTTGCCCTTTCTCGGGGCCCGTGGGCCGTAGGCGTTGCACTCAGAGCTTTTCTCTCCAATGGGACTAAGCCTACTGTTATCCCGCTCGGTCCTCGAGTTTTCCCCATTGGTTTTAGGGGCTGGGCCTTGCGGCCTCTCTTAATACTCGCTCTCCTCTCAAGATCGGAGTTTTTTTCCGATGTGTCATGTCACGCCTATTTAGCGGCGTGCATACACGGTTGGTCGAGTTTGGGATAGCAGCCCCCCCGCTCATTTGCAGCCTTTCAAGTAGGCGTTAATTACTAAATTGTAATTATTATTACCAGAGTAGATTTTCTGGACTTTACTTGCAATTTACTTATGTAAATAATTATCCATTATCAATTGTGACGGTCGACTTGCGTCGCAGCGCCGAATACTGTGCGGCGCACAAAAATGTAAACATGTATGAATATGTGAGCGTAACGACGACGAAAATTTCGCGATTCGCAAGCGACGCGTGCTCGGCTCGCTCATTTCCTCGCCGGCCGCGGCCAAGCGTGACACGCGGCGTCTCTTTTCTCTGGCGTACGCACCTACGCTGCAAGGTGAGAGCAGCGCATTTTGCCAGCCCTTCGGGGGTAAGTGCATCATTTAATATAGAAAGAAAGGGAGAACGAGACGCGTGTAACGTTAAAAAAATATTTTGTAGTTTTTTGATTGGTGCAAATTTTTGTACGCGATACGTCTGAAACGACCTTGTCCTGCGCGGCAGCGGATCTCCACAGCGCTTTCCAGAGGGACGTCTGCGAGAAGTCTACACCAAGGGCAGCGGAACCAACTCCCTTGTTTTCTGATCCACGTAAAACGATCAGGTATTTGGCGGCGTGCGAATAAACGATAAAGCGAAAGATTATATTGGCGTATCGAAAACCTTAAAAGAATTTTCGCGTTGCCCGCGTGTTATAGCAGCAACTTTTGACCGCGCATCTTATTGCGTACAATTTAAACTGGCGTCCGAGACGCGATAGCATTATTACGATTGAATCAAGACAAATTATTGACCCGGGTCTTACGTCCTTGTATATTAAAGTAAAAAATCAAAAAATGTGTGTACTACGAAAGAAAAGTTATTGGTGCAATTTTATGAATAAAGAACCATCTTAACTACCACACCCCGAACATTACACAATTAAAAAAATAGTTCAACTCGTGTCAGCGCATGCCGTTCACACCACTTACTATCCATTCTTTAATTGACATAATGCGCATTATATTTATAACATTTTTACGTCGCTTGATTTTAAATCTTAGTCTATTCTTTCTTAAAAACGTAGATGCTTAAAGTTAGAGGTGAGGTATACCAATTTAACAAAACACTTCGATATTTCTATACATAAAGTTTAACAAAACACAGTTTGAATAGTAACTAATACATAAAATCTTAAATGCTATTTAACAGATCAATAAATTTTTAAACATGTATTAACTTTGCCTATATTTTTAAATATTAATTAACGTAATTACTAACTTAATCTGGTTCGCTCGCATGCTTACTCGCTAAATTTTTTCATGGCACTTTGTTTTTCTCTCACGCTTTCTCTGCGCACACTCGATCTTTGTTTTCGTCCTGTGCGTCATTTTTTTCCCGGCTTTTCCGGGCCGGAAGGTCGTTTATTACTTTTGAGAAGGTTAAACGAAGTCCGAGAACGCGCGGACGAGTGCAATTGTCGGCGCGGACCGATTTTTTGCCGCGGGCCGATCCTTTGCCGCGGGGCCCTTCGCGCGGTCGGTTTGGTCATAATTTTTCCTCGGATTTTCGAGCGTGTTTTCGGCGGTCGGCTAGGTAGCCATAAATCGTGGGCCATATGGGCCGCGTAACTCGATGTTGTTGACGAGCAACCGTGGGACAGAGAAATTTAACAACGGGAAAGAGCCCGATCGCGTTAAGTCTAAAAGATTTGCTTTGTTCGTAGGTTTCCGCCGCGCTAGGAACTTTCTCCCTGCGTCCGTCCTCAACACGTACGCTACATTCCAGCGAGCGTCGCGAGCTCGTATTTGTTTACCTATGTGCCATCAATATCGGCCCTTACAAATTCTTAATTTATAAGTATAATAAGGTAAAGTACCCTGACTCTGGACACACAGCAAAATGGGAACGAAATATGGACAACAAAAAATAACCACAAAAAAGATTGAGACGCTAAAAAGATTGCTTCGTTATTAACTATACAGTCAGGTCAATATTTTATGAATTCACTCTTTGAATTCATCGTAAACGATGTAAAAACTTTTTGAGGTTATTTTTTAAATATATGTCAAAATTTAGGTACCTCTCAGATCGCTATACCCGAAAGCGGGACACGCATATTTAAACGTAAAAGGATTGTCCAGACCTGTTACTGTCTATCTTTTAGGTCCTAGCTTAACTTATGGTGTTCATGTTTAGGAGTCCTGTAGATATATTTTCAAACTTATTTATTTAAAGTAAAAGAGCATAAAAATAAGTTTTTTTTTGTTTTTTTAAATCAATAAAATAGGTTATAAATTAATTATTACATTAAGAATTTTCAAAAAATTTCGTTTCTTGGTTCTGAACTCGCCGTTACTTTATGATTAGTCCGAAAAAGTGTCTAGAATTTGGGTACTTTACCTTATGCACTTGTAATTTATTGATCGATTTTGGTTTTGCTGACATTGAGCTTGAGGCCGTTCTCTTCAGCCCAAGTGGCGACCTCTTCTCCATCAGAACTGATGCGGGCAACTCCACGAGAAAAATCTGCTGGAAGGACGGAAAGATAGATTTGCGTGTCGTCCGCGTAAATCATGTGGCGTGAGCTGCGAAGAACGGATGGTAAGTCGTTGATATAGATGGCGAAAAGTAAAGGACCTAATACGCTGCCCTGCGGAACACCTGCGTTTACACTCTCCCATTTAGTGAAGCTTCCATCTTCATCAATGACAGCCTGCTGCCGATCCTTCAAGTACGAATACATCAATCTGATGAAGCTATCGGAGCAATTGAGGGATTTTAGCTTGCGGAGAAGGCGAGCGTGAGGGACCGTGTCAAATGCTTTGGAAAAATCGAAAAACATGATGAACGAGATCATCCGTTTGTCGATGGCATGCCTGATGTCATCAATTACACTGAGTTGAGCGGTCTGTGTGCTGTGGCCCCGTCTGAAGCCGGCCTGTCTTTCGTCGAGAAGATTATTAGATGAGAGATAACTTGAAAGTTGATCATAAACGATGCGTTCGAACATTTTAGAAAGGACTGGTAGGAGGGCAATCGGGCGCGTGTCCGAAAGGTCGTTTATTTTTGGTGATTTGGCGAGTGGTCGCAGCAGTGATTTTTTCCATTCGGCGGGAAATGTGGAAGTTTCTATGCAGCAATTAAATACATCGACGATTTATGGAAGAATGTTCGGAGATGAGAGCTTGAGCATTTCCATGGTGATTCCATCGTGACCCGCTGCGTTAGAGTGCGAACCTTCAAGGAGTTTCGCAACGCTGTCTGCCGTGACTGTGCGAAGCGTGAAAGGAGTGGCAGTGGAGTCGAAATTAGATCCTGGCACGGCAGAAAGCACATTGTCGAGATCGTTAGCGGAGAGCGGTGTGCAGTCCCTGCTGACTCTAGCAAAGTGATCATTCAGATCGTTGGCCGAAAATTGAGAAAGCGGAGACTTTTTGGGTGATTTACCAACACCGATATTTTTTAGGATTCACCATTTAGCAGCTTGTGAATCATCATTGTCAAGTTGACCTTTGAAATATTCGTTTTTTGCAGAATTCAGCGTGTTGGAGACCTCCGAGCGTAAAGATCGATAATTTTGAATGTTTGCGGCGCTATTATATCTGACCATCTTACGGTAAGCCTTGTCACGCTCACGGATTAATAATTGTAGAGTCTTCGAGACCCAGGGTTTCCGTTTCGGTGGGATTTCAAGGTTCTTGGAAGGCGCAATACAATCAAACGCCGAATTGATTGCCGTTGTTAGAGACTTAGCTTTCGCGTCTGCAGTGACGCGTGAGGCAATGGCATTAGTGGAAATCGTCCTGCGTAGAGCGAGTGCAAGGGCCGGTGTTTGACCCTGTTAAGCATGCGGGATTGAATCTTCTTGGTAGGGCGTGGCTGGGGGCATATATCGTATTTGATCTGAATGAAATCGTGTCCTGCAATAAAGGGAGAGTCTGATTTTCTATAGTCGAGAACTTTTGCGAGGTCGTCGACAAGAAAGAGATCAAGCCACGTATGCGAGTTGCCAGAAGTAGTGATAGCATGATGCGTCGGGCTTGATGGGACTAGTGAAAGAGCCAGCTGTTCGTAGCTCATTCTAAGGTGTGAAGAGTGACAGTTGTCAACCTGCATGTTAGTATTGAAATCCCCGGTCACTACAGCACAGTTGAAACCTGGCAGGAATTGCGAGAATTCGTTGAAAAAATCATCCGTATAAGCAGAGTTCGGGCGTCTATATACAACACCGAGTAGGAGTTTCATTCCGCCAAAGTGAACTGATAGGATGATGTATTCCGGGGTATTGTCAAATATTGGATTCGATGCGCTGAGCACTCTAACCTTGAAGCAATCCCGAACATATGCTCCCACGCCTCCGCCGATTTTCTCAGCGCGGTCGTTTCTGTAAAAAGTATAGCCATCAAGCTTGACTAACTCGTCAGAGTCACACTCGCTGAGAAAAGTCTCGGTTATCGCCACTATATCGTGAGTACTCGGGTCGACCACAGAATCGAGAAGGGTGAGGTTAGTTCGCAGTCTATTCGCATTAATGTGAGAAATAATAAGAGGTGATTGTTTGCGCCGTACTTGACTAGGGGGATCGCTGGGTGTACCCGCGCTTTCTCAATCGCGATTTGGCTGAAGTGCGAGTAGATCAGCTTCAGATCTAACCGGAACGAGTGGATCTTTGGTGGCTCTCCGTACCCAGACGATACCATTGCGTACCAGTGGCCTGGAGTAGTTGATCGCTCTGCAGCGGAGTAATGCCTTTCTGTACAGTTTATAAACAGGCTTGGGCCAAAGAGCACGCAGAAAGATGAACTGGTCACCACCATCGCCAAAAATAGAGGAGCAACGAGCGTCCCGTAGCTTTCTGGCAACAGCCGTGATTTTGTCACGAACTATGGTCGATGAGCAGCTGAATACGATGCCTCGGGTGTTAGAATTAGGCTGCCTATTTCCCGGCTCATCGCTACTGCCAGCGCGGCTGTCGAGCCAGGGACGACAGTCGATAATGAAGTTGAAAAGATGAGCAATATTGAGAAAAGCTAGGATATTCTTAATAATGAGCGCATCATCAAGGTTGATCGATCGAGGAATGCCGATAACTAAAACCTCGAAGGCTTCATGAGCTGTGGACGGTGATGGCTGCGACGTGTGGGGGGCTGTACTGATTTCAGCCCGTATGGAGGAAATCTCATTATTGAGTTCGTGGCGAAGTTCTGAGCGCATTTCAGTGCGCATCTCCTCGATAAGCGCGGCTGTGTTCTGCTCGTGCGCGGCCAACTTGGACTCAATACTGTCCATGCGCTGGTTTAATGAGCTTTTCATCTCCCGAAATTCACTAAGAAAGCTCGAAAACCAGGGGGGTGCATCGTCGTTGGGCATGTTTGCGGCGTCGTGTTGTTGCGAAGCTCGCGCGGTCGGGGAATCGGGAGCGGAGAGAGAACGCCCGCGAACGAAGCGTGCGCGCTGTTGTTTGGCTGCGTTCTCAGATGATGGCAACGGGGGCGAGGAGAGCCGCTTAGTTGCTGGGGCAACGGCCGAAGAGGCGGGAGCGGCAGCGTAAGTGGGCGTGGCCTTATTCCGCTTGGCAAAACGACTGGCTGCTATGGGTAGGCTGGGAGGGACTTCGGTCCGAGAGGCAAGTGCGGAAAAATTAACAGATGCCTTCCCGTGCCCGACGCACGTGGTTTTGCCGTTGTTTACGAGGTGAGGGTTTGGTATACACAATTCGTGCACTACTATCCCACAGTCACTACACGTGCAGGCAGGTCCGTCGCGGCGCAAGACTGGGCGATTACATAAGATGCAGGCGCGCGAGCTCATAATACGCTCATAATAAAATCAGATAAAAATCTATTGTAACACTAATTATATACAGGACTAGACAAGTTAAAATATATAAGGCTATGAGCGCAGTATTTCTATCCGAGTTTCGATCGCGGAGTGCGCGCTCTGTAGGTAGGCTACAGGAACGCTGCTGAGATTCACTACCTCGCGTGCTGGTAAGGCCGGTGCCAATGTAGATAGAGCAGCCGATAAAGCAGGTGTTGCAGTCAGCCGCTGAGATGAACGACGACGGCGCGGCAGAGCGGGTTGTAGTAGTCGGAGGTAGTGGTGCCAAGCTCGGAATAGCACTGGACAAATGGAGTTCCGGGAATCCACGCGCTGATTCGTGGAAGCAAGCTGGAAACAGCGTTCTCCGATTCGCCAAGCCAAAGTGATGCGGCAGTAGAATGACGAGAGCAATTCTAACCTCTCTCTCTCTCCAGAAAAAACTTTGAAATGGTCTCCCTGGCTTAAAAAGAGAAGCCTTGCAGTATATGCTCCTTTTGCGTGGAGCCTGCAGGAGTCCAGACCAACTAAAAACAAAAAAAAACTCACGGCAAGCTGGTGAGACGCTGAAAATACCAAGAGAATGGAGAGCGATATGATGCGCGTCTGCTTCACTAACCTGAGAGAAAGAGAGAGAGAGAGAGATTGATTGATTGATTGATAGCCTTTTATTTGCCTCAACGGCAAAATAGAAATATACATTTTTGCACAACATTGTAATATATATATGCACATAGTCAGAATATAAATAAATAAAGATATCACAGTCTGATAAAATTATCACAGTCAAAATTCAAGCTTATATCACAGCTGTATGCCTAAGCACTACATAAAAACAATTTTTATAAATATTTACATCAATAAAATAATACTGCAAGGTGTTATTGTGTAAATACAAGTGCCCGAGATGCACACGGTTTTTTTATATTTTCTGATATTTACTGATTTATTTATTTATTTATTTATTTATTTATTTTTTTTTTTTTTTTTTTGAGGATTTCTAGCGCTACCCGTCAACGGTTCACCTACACTGAGAGAAAAATTTGCTTACAATGAACGTATACATTTTTCGAAAGTTAAAAAATGCAAAATGACTGCATAAAGTTCAGTTACCATCAGGATGGTAACACCAAAAGGAACACTTAAAATTAAGAACGATAAGTATTTAAGGAATTATAGCTACAGTGCAACTTTAATTTTAAAAGGAACATGAGATCTCAGGTGATTTATAATTTTTTACATATTGCGCGCATATCTGATAAAAATTATTACCTAATTTAAAATATAACAATGAACATTCATAAGGAAGCCACATGCCAATGAATTGGCAGCTGTTTTATACATAGATTTCATCAAATTAGTTATCTTAAATAAAAATCTTAAATAAAAATATAATTTTATAAATAAGATTCATGAGGGTTAATAGCGTTTTTTAAAATTGTTTTTCATAGTTCTTATTTGGCTCCGGAATGCTGATAGAACCTACTTAAAAATTCGACGCCACTAACGAAAGTTTTTTTCGCTGAATCATAAGCATTCGAATAACTATTTGATAAAGACGGTACTAGAGGTCGCGTCGATCTAGGTAACTTGATAAGGTTGTGACAGATTGGGTCATTCTATGGTTGATGGTCTTGTGACCGTCTTTGTATGGGTGTTACCGTCACGTAAGTGCTAGTCATTTTTCATTTTCTTTCCATTTATTAATTTATATATAAAACTTTAATATTTATACGTACCTAAAAGTGTATCTGCAACGTGTAATATTGTTCTTCCGTATCTGGTATTTCCAATGTAACGAATAATAAATTTTAGAATATTAACAAGCGATTTTCCATCTCGACCAGCTAAAGCTTGAGTAAGTCCTTGCCTTCTAATTAATTCTTGAAGAAGAGCGACTGTTACATGTGGATATTTATTTGCTATATAATTCGTTATTACATGATTTAGAGCTTTTGAATATTGAAATTTTCTCAAGCATACGTCATGTTTTCCAATGATATCCTTAGCTATTTCAGGTACAAAAACATCAACGTCAGATGACTGTAAAATTGTAAATCCGGCATGTCGATGTGAATTTTTTTTATAATCTACGGTTTTTTTGTCATTCTCCTTCATTCTTTGTTTAACGGAGATCATTCCATCTACCATTCCTGTTGCAATAGTGTGGTTATCAACCTGTGAGATACAAATTTTTCTTTTATATTTTGTTGTTATATCACTCATTGTACAATATTTTCTGGAGAGTATTATTCGATGTTAATGAGTAAAACAGTGTGGTCTTATTAAGGGGGTCATATACCAATAAATTTGGAATTACAAAAAGACCTGCAAAAATAAAATTATAGAAATTAGTAAG
>JAWWEP010059403.1:0-10155 GCA_035582995.1 Sycophila quercilanae | reverse complement strand
ACTCTTCAATTTCGATAATGCGATAATTCGACTTCATTCAATTCGATCATAATCGCAATGCATTTTAATATAGGGGATATTTCTGGCCGTAAGACTGTAAGGACTTGCTTAAAAACTTCTTCCACGCAGATAATTTCCAAAAACGTTGCAAGAAATGAAAAAATGTCAAAACACATAATTTTAGATGTTTTTATTTACTGTTACGTAGAAAGCGAAAATTACTTGACAGCTCATCGGGAGATAAAAAAATGTAAACATTCCCGTAAGCAAGAAACAGCGTAGAATTGAGATATAATGACTTTGCAACTGGAACGTCCCTGCAGTAAAGCCGAGTAAAATACGAGTCATAATTCACGCATGCAAACGAAAGAGAAAAATCCTGTTGAACTCTCGCAGCATTCGATCCATCCAGGCGTTTAGCCGAGCAAACGCTTCAACGCGTAAAAAAGGCAGAAGCCATTAACGCATTACCGATGCTCGTGAGCTCACCACAAAGCCCCCCCCTCCCCCTCTTCGCACTCCCGTAAAACGTCGCGCGCACTATCTTCGCTTCCGCAGCAGCTACTTTGCAAAGCCGTAAAAGCCAGCGCGCGGCAGCGGATAATGAAATCGTTAATACGAGCCGAACGTACAGCAAAAAAAAAAAAACATCCGCTCGGCGCGCGCACGCCGTACGCCAAAAAAAAAGCTCTTGGAAAAAGAAGCCTTGCATAATATACACACGACTCCCATATCCATCATAGTGGCTGTCGCGGGGGCGAGTGCAGGGGGAACGTATAGAAGAGAAGCCTCCGGAGCGGCGTATCGGGCGCGAGCGATCTCGAGCGAGCGCATCGTTTAGCGCCCCGGCAGCTTTTTGCTCACTCCTATGAGAAATGGCGAGGCAGACCGCCGCTCGGAGATAAGGCGAGAGAGAGGACCGTCCGAGGTGTATACACGACGTAGCGCCGCTTCGTGACTCACGACGTGTATTATTAGTCACATCAAGGTGACCTTTTTTCTCCCACAGAGGGCAAATATCGGAGTCGATCGGCCGAGTGGCGCTTTCGGGGTCTATAGATGGGACGAGAAAATTTTTGCTAATTAGAGTCCGAAGCGCGAGGCGCGCGCTGGTGTATTGTACGTCCTGCTACGGGGGGCGGAGGAGGCGCGCGGAGGCTTGTTATTTATGGCGCGAAGGAAAGGCGGAGGGATGATTTATACTTTGGGCGGTGATTGGATTGTGTTGCGTTGCGCTGTGGGAATAGCTGTGTCGATAACGAAATGAACTGTAATGGTGCCGAGCGGAATGGCTATTTGGGTAGCTTATTAAGGCCTCTTATCAATTTTAATTCAATTGCTTTGAAATGCGAGGTCAATGGAACGCGTAATTTCACCGCGAGCATTAGATACGTTTATTTTCACTTCGTAGTTTTTTAACGATTGCATCTTCAAAAATAAACTATAATACAAATGTAATGCAAACTTTCTGTTAATTATTGTCATAACATTAAAGAAACTTTTAATTAACTGCAAAACTGTAAAATGAGCGTTAGATTTAAATTTTCTTTTACTAAATCTTCTGTTTTATCATGTATTTCAATGCTGGTATGGATTAGAAAATGTAAAGTATTATTTACTTAATTTGTTATCGTTGTGCAACTGACGAGCCAAGTATGACTTTTAGGAAGTAAGCAAGTAAATTGCAACAATAGTAAAATAGAAGAATGGGCGCATCAAATAATTGCAGTACAAAAGGCACGGAGTGTTTAGAATTGCACCAACTACTTATTTCTACCTCCATGCACTTATTAACAATAATAACGCTGCAATGACATAACTGGTTTTAATGACAATTGCAAGTGGTACAATAATAGCGCTAACAAGATAATTCCTTCTACCAACCTCGAACTGCATTAATGTTACTCCTTGGAACAAAGACATCGCAGTTAACGGTCGCGATCTAAAAAAACAAACTTTCTTTACCCCGCATTCACTTTGTTTTATACATCCTCTACTTCACCTTCGAAAGCATCCATAAGAAAGCAGCCATTGTTAATGATTTTTCGCTAATTTTATTACTAAAAAGCAAATTCACCAGATTTATTGTTTCTATATCTATAAAATTGTTCGAAAAATTGATTGAAAAAGTGTTTTGAAAAAGCAGTCAATTTTTACTAGTGCGTTTTTTCAGAAAAGCCTTAAAAAATAGTCGTCAACGCGTCATTCGATTTCCAGGAGCGAAATGTTTCGAGCGCTCTTCTCAGCGGATTGGGACCAGGCTCGCCGTTCTTTTCGAGTGCGTCAAACGTGTTCTCGTTCCTGCGGAGCTCTCGAATTGAGAACGCGCGATGCAATGGCCCGCGAAAGACAAGGCTTTCAATTTACGCGGAGCGCGCGACGAGGCGCGAGAAAATGACCGTCCTCACCGAGCTCGGGCTTCCTATGCAGATTGGCCTTAAATTGGCGATCGGAGAGAGGCGACGGTAGCTCCCCCATCAGGCCCGTTTATCTCCGGGGCGTAGGCTCTCCTAGCGGACTTAACGAGAAAATTGCTCGACGCGTCTGCGCGACGTAATCGGGTCTTACAACGGCGGCTGCACTTCCTCCTCCTCCACCGCTTCTAGATTTGCATCTTTCATCCTCCCCGCTCATCTTTGCACGCCGCCGCCGCCGCGCGGCGTCCATTCAACTCCGCTTAAGGCGGCTAATTGAATTTAAATTCTAATTTAGCGTGGGCGCAGCCGGTGTACTTACCGGCCGCGGGGATAATGCGCCCGCGAGTAATGGGACCCTTATTTTATTGTTTTATTGATCGGGGATATGGGGTGGGTGACCTTGAATTTTACGTTCCACGAAAGAAGGTGAGCGTATGGGGATGGCGGTTACGGTGGAGAATTCGATGATAATTTTAGGTGCAAGTATCTGGCTGATGCTAACTCGGAGGTGACTTCGGCTGCTGTAGTCGAAAAGTTTCGCTGGATAACTATCCTCGTTAAGGGTTAGAAGTTAGTTTAATACGATCCTAATATTTTCCCGTAATAGTAACTGGCTTGGCTGGCGGGATTACGTGTAAGGTATACATGTTATTATTGTTCGTGAACGCGTTACGATTTTATTTTTCCTACTGTAGTGCATTCAACTTGCATTTTTTCTTTATTGTGAAAATTTAATAAGCTATTTTTATAAGAATAAACCACTGAAAATGCAATAATGCATGTTATTTTCTTCACTAAATGATCATATGCAAATATAAGTTAATTGCTGTCCTTAGTTGTATTGCATAAGAAAACAATATACAATTGACTATATAGTCAATTTTATATTGTAGATACATTTTATATGTAGATATAATTACTGTACTATAAAATTTCCTTTTTTTGCAAAAAACAGAATAATATTTTAATGAAATTGACCAGATTCTATCTTCTGAAGTTCGATCGCTTTCAAAATGCAAGAATATCACAACGCGTCGGTCCAGTAGCGTCTATTCAAGTAAGCATTTGCCACCGTCCATCAAAGCTTTCCTCTGCGCTTTCAATCGGCACGCGCTACAGTCCGAGCCCGTTCGACTTCCTGTAATTTGCCAATAATAACTTATCTGTTGGGAAAACGCGTAATCCGTTTTTTCCAACTTCTGGTAAAAAATAAATGCAACGAATTAATCCGGAATCGCCAGCTCTCCGCTCAATCGGCGCAATCGCCGATCCATAGTCGCGTCTCTCGAGCTTTTCGACGTAGCTGCGTCACAGTTCACGGAATCCGCATGACTGAGCTGAATGCGTATTATAGGGTCCGCGGCATGAAAGAGGAACGTCGATCCATAAAACTTGGGCTCCATTTGCGCCGTGCCGCTCTAAAGTTATACGTCCGTGCGGGCAGTGCGTACGCTGATCTTTTCTGTCGAGCTTGCGAAACGAGAGGGGTTAGTATGGTCGCGCATGCGCGCGGACGCCGATAAAAGCCCCCATACATACGTTAATAGGCGCACGTGCCGCTTCGAGTGCCCCGGATCGCCGATCTCCCTCCCCTGCAAATGCCACCTTTTCTACTGACGCTGATCTTTTGTGCGACTCGCTGTACCTGGCAATTGCATGCACGTCACCGAGAGCAAATCTACGCGTTGCCGAGCTTTTCACGGAACGAGGACGGTCGCCCTTTTTCTTTTAGAGAGTTATGAATGCTCGTTTTAAATCTGCCTTGTTAATGGCTCTCGACGACGAGATTTCGGGTAAATGGAAGTATGAAATGATGTAGAAAAAACACCGTTTTTCAACGAGTAATTTGAAAAGATTTAAATGGTTGGAGAATTCAGAGCGGCCGTAAATGAGTGCAACTTTTGATTTTTGTGACTCGTACGTTCCTGTAAGACTTTACAGAAGTAAGAGAACGAAGGGATAAAAACAAAAAATAAGATTAGCGAATATTATTAAAGTTCTCTGTGTACATCCAGTGGCTTTGCCGCATAGACTATAGACAACTGATGTGGAATTAAAAAATTTTGAAAAGTTATAAAACGGGAGTTCTTAAAATGTAATGGAAACCTTTTGTTGATATTTCTTATGAAATGAAAATTTTTTTCTCTTTAAAAGGAAGTTTTTCGCTTCACAGATCGAAGTAAAAGGAACTTTAAGATAGCTCAACAAGTCTGCATATAACACTATTTGAAACTTCGTTTCTAATATTCAGTAAAGTGTAAAAATCAAACAAAAAATTAAAAAAATTTTATTTAATCGTTAAACTGACATTTTTTAATGACTCGTTCCTTCAATACCTTATAAAAGTTAAATTATATTTTAAAAACAATAAACGCACTATCGACACTGGAACATTTTGTGCAAGCATCTTCTTGCTGCAGCAACGGCGCCGTCGGCTTTCTCGAAATTCAATCTCCCACCGCGTCGGAACGAAAGAGGCAGCGCTGAAAGAAGGCTGCGCAGCCACGGCCGAGGTAAAAGAAAAGATCCGCTGTTCCCTTGTTTAATAAGCAGGTCAAGCACATTAGCGCCGGTCTTATCTAATTGAAATAATTGATGCGTCGTTAGCGCGTAACTCGGCTCCCCCCCCCAAACCTGCCTTTCTCGCCGAACTTATAAATCTCGCGCGCGCTGCTTGATCAGCTGCGCCGCGCAAGAAAAGTGATTACCGCCGGGGAACTCCTGGGGAGCGTTGGAAATAGTATCTGCGCGCGCGCACGAGCGAAGGCCGGCAAAAACAGTCCGTTGAAATCCCTTCAGGTATCTCACACGCGCGAGCACACAGGGACGCCGACCAAAAACGCGGGAGTCGCGCTGCGCTCGTTATAAATCTTACGTTTTGCCCCTGCCAATTGCTCTTTCCAAAATCTTTTTTCGGTCAGCCTTCTTTTCGCTCTTAATTGGGCTCTCTATTTACCGCGCCTTTTTCTTAATTACTATTCTTGCGGTTTGAAAATTTATCAATCACTGTTTTTATATTTCTGAGATAGTGATGACATATTGTGAATTCGAATATTAAAAGTTTTAGAATATTGTTTAACGGCATCCCAAAGGCCTTTTCATCATCGGGGAAGTATTAGTGTCCAGTTTTGACCATTACCATGGTAATTGCAAATATTTAATCCAGAGTATCACTCAGTGTGAAATTTAACTCCTGAATACGAAACACTAAAGTTGTAATTACTATTTTACTCACTTGTACGGAACGCATGCAAATGTAGTCAAATGCGCATTCAGCAGTTTCTCTTACGCGAAGATGTAAGCATACACCACTTGACGAGCGCTTGAGCTTACTCGAGCGTGGCCCCGGTGTGGATGCCTGGCGTACATGACCCCAGTTAAGCGGATTCATGAAGAAAAAAATGGTTAACTAGCGTCGAAAAGTTCAAAGAGCGCTGAATCCCTAGAAATATCAGTTCAAACTATCAGCCGTTAAAATTGATTGTTCAATACGCGCGATAAACTGTTCGCTATTCTTCCGTTTCGGCGGCAGAATATTTCGCTCGGTTTATATGAATACAGTTGAAGGATCCGACTAAACCAGTTCGTGTAACAATGGCACCGGTTACAATGTTCCTATAGGCTGATTGAATGGACTATTGAGTCGCTTCGCGTTAGCCGTAAAATGTTAGCTTTAACACGTGACAATGGGAAACTTTCGAATACGGAAGGATTTTTTTAACGAAATTTTAGTCGAAAAACTCTATTTACCATTTTACTCTTTTTTTTTGTTATGATTTATCGTTATTAAACAATTACTGTTGTGGATTAACGGTACTAGTAAAATTATTGTTATTATTTTTTCCTATGTTTGTACTATTTCATCGATCAGAAATAGAACAGAAAGGCATTAGGAAGCTTCTATATTTAGTAATAGAGCTAATGTATTAAAAAAATAGACATGTGTACCATAAGTATAGGTTTCACCATAATTAGATCTCGCGTAATCTTTACCGTTCTTTACTATATAGCCATTAACGCTACTCGTTCCATAACACTAGATTGTTGAGATAATTGCCTATAAGACTAACAAGAATCTCAAAATACCATAACCTCGATTTTTCCACGACTACGGGTATATAATCAGAAGATCTTTCGTGAATACGCGCAACGTCCTATTAAAATTATTACCAGACGCGTACGATAATTGCAAGTGGGGGAGGGTGGCAAGGAAAAATGAAGTTAACGAGTTAATCAAGTGGGTGTAAGCGTCATATAACGCCACGCTCTCCGAAGCTTTTTTTCTTCCCTAAACCCCTAATTAATGAAACGATTACAAACGCTCGCAGCGGCCAACCCCCTTGGCGCGGACTTGGTAATTAACCGAGGATAATATGTCGCGCGTATCAACTACCATCATCGCCATGCTCTTCGATTTTTTATACTTATTGTTCCTTATCGCGGTGCTGTAACTTTCCCGATTTTATTCATTTATACCTCGAAAGTATATTTTTTTTACAAAAAAGTGTATTTCCTTTAAATCCGGACTTTAAATTTTAGCGTTTTGTTCTTAGTCCCACGACTTGTATATACAGGCCAAAAATTATATTAGATTTTTTTACAACTAAGATTGTCCTCGCTTTTTGATTTATTGCTTCAATTTGATACATCATGAAATATTGTTTGAAAAAATTATGATACAAATTGGATATAAATTATTATGTATACTATTCTACTGATTTTCTTCTTTTATTTTAATTGTGCATAACTTTCGATTTTTATTAGTGCAATTTTCGAATAAATTCAAAATATAACAGTAGCTTTCAATAAAATTAACTGCAACTTCATAAATCATTATGAAAGTACAAACTGACCATATAAAATTGAAAATAAAAGAAAAAAATCGCGATGCATTGCATTAATTTTATACTATTTTTTGCTGAATGCAGCACTACTCGCGAGTCCGAAATCGGTAATTCGGGTGGCGCGCGGCTCGCTCCATCCCTCCGCTTTGCGTTTACGCCGCGCTCCACCGGCGGAACGTTTTCGCGGTGGCTTTTCCCGCGCACGCACGCGTGCATCAACACGTGCGCGGTCTAAACGGGCCTCTATGCTCCGCTGATTATCTTCCTTCGAATCTAATTAAGTTACAGGCGGGAAGTGCGCGCGTGCTTTCAACGTGCGCACGTATAAGCTCGCTCCCGTTGTCGACGAATCGCGCGACTGCCCCCCTCGACCCCCGTGGTACGTAAGTGACCTCTGGAGTTTTCGCCGTGTGCCTCTATTGCGACAGCTGAATAATACCCGACTATATAACGTGTTGTGCACGTTGCACACTTTCTCTGGGTTATTGTATCCCGGTGGGGTGAATGATTTAGGTAAATTATTTCTGCTTTTCGGGTTGCACTTGAATGCGAGCAAAAATGTACATTGAAACGATTACGTAAGTTTTGGAAGGGGATCATTTAGGATTATTTGAATTGAAGAGGATACTTTCTTAGGTATTTCAAGCAAATTGTTTCAATTTTGAGAATACGCCCTTTATGATAAGACCACTATAGTATTCAAGGAGCCGACGTTGCAATATCTCCGAGATTTGCGGAAAATTTTAAAAATTCGACTCTCTCCTTTCTTATCTTTATCGAGATAGAATTAGTACGGTCGGATCATGAAAATCTTGCAGCTATTATTATATTCTCGAGCGTTACATAGAATCAGAATAATTGAGAATAATTGCATAATCGTTTGTTTTCTTATTTATATTCATTGCGATGTAAAAAAATAAATAAATAGTTGCGCTCTGTCTAGACTAGACTAAAAATAAAAATTGGTTGTTAAAAATAAGTGGTCTTACCCATTTCGCCATGCAGCAGATTGAGTCTTGAACATCCTCCTCTATAACGGATATAGTCGCATATTATGATGTAACAGTAGATACCTTCGCTAGTAGATCTGGTAGCTGGCATTGCGACGTAAAGTTACTATGTAAACTGTAGTGTTAGAGTGAGTAGTCACTAAAGTTAAAGCGAATCACTTATAGGATGTATTTCAGATATCGCCAGATTCTGAGTCAATTGTATTTTTATAAATATATCTGTTTAGTAAATGATGAACCAGTCAGAGAAGATGGTGAATTTTCTGTCAGGGAATAAAAAAAAAGTATTTAAATTTACGAACATTGTCCAACATTGTCCAAATATCTGATTTATTTAAATAAAGTAAAGATAAGCCATAAAATCCAGCCTATAGTCGAAAAACAACGATGTATGGTAAACAACCGCGAAACACATATCCACCGCTCGATTGATCGCGAACACGTAAATAATCCTTCGGGAATTAATATGATAAGCTCGAATTGATCGATATTTCTGATTCCCAAGCAGCCGATGTGGCTCCCATGATAATTTCGCGCCAATCTCAGCAGTCACGTTATTGATATAATCCTCGATGGCGCGAGCCGCGGTCGGAGCCACGTATAACGGATGTACTCGCGCCGCCAATTTACTTCATTTGCGTTCATTAAAGGTCGAATGGCGCATGCAAACATTTGATATTCTAGCTGTGCTTATATCCCCATAAACCGATAATTCAACCAGCTGTTTTGTTTGTTCCCTCTTTCCTTTTTGCGATACGGTGATTTACACCCACCGCAACCTCGCGCACCTTTAACCTGCCGGTACAAACGCTTTCGATGATTTATAAAAATTGAAAATCAAATAAGTGAAATGTCAGTGAATTGCGAAAATATAAAAAAGTATTTTCAGTAATCGCATTGGCATTTATGCATACGCTGTAATTACGCACTTAAAGTACATCCAGTATATCCTGTTAAACTATAATGTGATGCTCATAATAACTTTAGAATTTTATACACATTTTTAGGGCAGCATAAAGTTAATATTTACAAGGCCGTAAATGCATGGGAGGAAAATAGAAACGAGGCCATTCACCTCGTGCGCATGAATCGCGTAAAAAAGGCGAGATTATAAAAATCAAGCCTGCCAGCCATAATTTAACGTTAAAATCCTGGAAAAGTGTTCATTAAGCGGGGGCCCGCTTGAAGACGTGCATTCCGTGTCGTTAATATGCGAAGACGAAGGCGCGCGCTTTTCGCTCCCAATCTCTCCTCCTTATCGTCCGCGTAAAAGTAAAATTCCCTTTTCACCGGAGGGTCGCTAGATCAGCGCGAAGGCCCTGGCATTCTCTTAAATTAAGCGAGTTCGGATTGCCGGGCTCGCCGGTATCTGCCTATCGACGTGAGGCTTATCTGCCGGCGGGCACCGATAGTCCCTCTGGTTTATTCCGTCGAAGTCTATTAATGGGATTCCCCCGCGCACGCGTTCGATTCTCCGCTCAGACAGCCAGGGAATTTCTCCACCTCAATGATTTTTCTCGCCGTTCTTGTGTTACTTCCTTCGATCGCTGTTCTCTTATTTCCTTTTCTTATTTCACTCATTCCTACAGTTTCAAGCTTCTTGCTCTATTTTGTTTAACGTCTTTTGTGCTGCTGGCAACGGCTTCTTTTATTTCGCGCGCTTTTTATTTCATGATGCGTTTTCTCGTAAAAAGGCGGTGGTATAATAAAGCGAGAAAAATTAAATTTACTGCTTTTCATATATGTGGGATTCTACGGAAATAGACAAACAACTGGGGTATTAAAAATAAAAAAAAAAATTTTGAAGGCACACCTACGGGACAAGTTTTTCCCGGTTCCTTAGGTGTCCCTCAACATGGAAAAAATCGTGAACAAGAATTATCG
>JAWWEP010059381.1:0-10155 GCA_035582995.1 Sycophila quercilanae | reverse complement strand
TTACAAAGCTCTAGGCAATTTCCTTGGGGTTTTTTCGAATTGGCTGCCATCGAATCTTCTGCTAATTTCAGTGTCATCTCGCGACGAGCTTTTCAATCGCGGAAAAAGAAATTTGAACATGAGCACTGAAACATGTTATTTCGCCCGAATTTCTAAGTGTTTTTTATTTTATCTTACCAAGAGGGTATCTTAAATTTGTGCTTAACGTATTCCAGGGTAAAAGAAATTGCAAAAAATCTGAGTTTATTAGTTTATTATTTTAGCATGCATAATAAATTTCTTATCTGAGCATCAGCCATTGGTCGCAGGGAACCTCGTTCTTCATTCAATCCTTGAGATCTCCTTTTCTCGACGGAGCAGAACAAAATTATCCGCACCGAAATGTTTTTTTTCTCATCTTGCCGAATAAATCGCTATTCTTGCGATCGAAAGGAGATAGAGCGACGTCGATAGTCTTCCGCCGGTGGAACGAATTTCGTTATCTCCGCAGCTCTCGAAAAAAAGAGCTTCTCCTGTGTATGAATAAAAGAACGCGTCGGGATTTTTCTACGTCGCTTCGAAAAAGCTCCTCTCATGCGACGCTCCTGTTCGTCCTGTTCGACAACCCCCCCCCCCCCCCCTCATAACCAAAATCGGCCGTTTGTACGCTTTAGCAGTCAACGAACCGCAAGCTTCCGCGAAATTGCACGTTGATTAGCGAAATTTAATGACTATACTTCTTTTTCTACTCGTGTGTTCAATTAAAATTATGAATTTTGAATCTGACGAAGGAATGAATACTAATTTTTCATTTTTTTCTAAATTTTCGAGAAGTTATAAATGATTAAAAAATAATTTCGTATTAAATAATAAATTTACCCACGGGATTAATGTTCATCGTTCTCCCCGCTCGCCGCAAGATTAATGAATCCATCCAAGTAAATCCCGCGCATTTATTCGACGACCATCCATTGCAGGGTAAGCCTTCCTCTGCAGCTTATCGCCATTGCTTCCAGTCGAGCCATGTAAATCCAAGTAACATCGCGAGCCGCGGCTCTGGCACTCTTTGTCGCGCGCGCGCGACAAAAGCTCGACGCCCGTTGTTTCGCCAAGTGTGGGCGGGGTCCCTATCGATTTTGCCCTCGCGCGACGCGCACGGCGGGGCCAGGTCGGGGTCGTCCACGGCCGCAGATGGAAACGTATACGGCGAGGGAGTCGAGGAGTCGCGAGCGGGCCATTAAGGATCTCCGCCAGATTTGTGACCGAACCCCGTGCTCTGCTCTTCGGCCTCTTTATTAGAAGCCGGTCCGATGCTCCCGCGTCTCGTCGTTCCTCTTTCCCCTCGTATCCTATCCGGCTGTCCTTTTTTTTTTCTTTTTATTTCCTTTTGTCGTGGGAGGAAAAAATTGGGTGCGCTCGATTCGACGGCCCAGTTCGACTTCGCGGGTTCGCGCGGAATTATTGTGACTGCTTGGGCGGAGATAAAAGAACGCCGGATAAAAGTTTCTGGGTAAAGACATCTTTAAAGGATTTCTGAGCTGATAATAGCTCGAAAAGAATGTCTAAGAATTCTTTCAATAACACTTTGTGAAAGTTTGAGTTGAATGCGTTTCTAATAAATGAACGAAATGGTTTTGCGCGAGTTATTAACTTACGTGGCTTATATGTCAATAACAGAATTATTTTTCCCCTTGGACAATTGTGTCTCCCAATAAAAATAAAGAAAAGTATTGATTATTTCGCCGATTGGATAAGGGAACGAGGTCATTTTCTCTTAAAAATTCAAAACTACAGTATCGACACAAAGAGGAAATTTGATTTGCTTCAATAAACTGTCCCTTTAGAGATTGAGATTCACAAAAGTCTAGCTGAATTGCCAATTAAGTCGTGCTCGCCAGTGATTTCTTCGCAGCGGCGCTTCGAATTTTTATTACTTCATTCCTCGGCAGTTTTTCAACTCGAACCTTCTCGCATTGGTGCATTTATTTGAATTCATCGCTCCCCGCCGTACGCGTGCAATATAAAAACTACTTGGATCCAGTTCAAAAGGCAGGTTTCGGTGGTTTGATGCAATGCTCCGCGTCATTTGCATACACACACAGAAAAAAACTCCAACCCGCCGTAATTACGCTTCCGTGCCACATTCAGCCGTCCTTAATTTCATTACACCGTTCGAGCTGGAGCTTTCGTGTCCCTCCCGCATAGGATATAACCTGCCGGCATTGTCGCTCTAATCCGCCTATAGAAAAGCCGAGACCGAGGTGGTCTGACTACGAGAAAACTGGTCGAATCGAAATTTTAATGAAATTTGAGCGTGAGTGCAAATTTTACCGATGCCGTTACAATGGACCGTGTTACTTTAGAGGCTTAGCGGGACTAGACTTCTTAATCTGACAAGCTGCGAATTAAGGACGTCGCGGAGACCTGCACGAAAAGGTTGAATCGCAATCCCCTGTGGGGGAGGATCTGGCGAGATTAAGGTTTTTTTTATTTACGACGAACTGATTGTATCTCGAAGCTCAAAAACTGCGTTTTCGTGGAAGATTTAGCGGGCGGGCTGCCATGCAACATTGACGGTGTGAGCTTGCAGCTTGTGCCAGCTTTCAGCGATACGAGGTCACCAGAATTTTTCTATTCTGTGTGGGTTGATAACACTTTTAATAAAATATTATACACACATACCTATTTCAACGCCGTTTGTTCTACTGTATTTCCTTTTACCGTAGTTTGTAGCCTTAGTAAATCAGTTTCTAAGAATAAAAAATAAAAATAAAAAAAGCAATCCTTCGATGTATGAATAAATAAATTTTGTATAATGTATGTAAATTTGTAGATCGATCAGAGTCATCGGAAAGGGGATTACACGAGCGACACGCTGCGGAATAGCTGCACCGTGTCAATCAGACCAAAAATCCGCGAGTAAATCCACCGCGTCGGCACGGTTACATAGCAGCTACATTCCGTCGGCCTCGTGTTACACGTCTTCGCCTCTACTCCCGGCAATTCAACACCGTCCAATCTCCCGGTCGCTCGAACTCGAGCGCGTAAAAAAGAAAAAAAAACTGGCCTGGATCCCCGAGACTCGGGATACCTCGCAATATAGAGAGACTCTGGTAAGGGGCTTTCATCGCCGTTATCGGCGTCAATTTGTCGCGAGCGGCGCGCCGCATTTTCGGGCTGCCTGCACGTAGTCGCGACGCGGCGCGGTTTATTTCCGTCGCGGACGAAAACAGGGAGGAACGGCCCATACCCGCTCGTCCTCTCTCTATCCCTAGTGCGGCTATCGGACCCTCCGAGTGTGGTACGCTAAATTTACTCCTTCGTGCCGAAACGCACGGAACGGATAAGGGAATTGGCCCGGCGCGGGGTTAGCGGCGCGACGACGGCGCTCCGCGAATTTGCCGGGCGCATTGTTCGCCGCCCCCGCGACTCGGCGCTTGCACTTGATTGCCGTGAAAAATCGACGGGTGGACCGTCGCCGCGCGAGGGTAAACAGCCGGCTCCCCAGTTGCTGACAATTACACTGCTCCGTCTAGCTCCCTTGATTTATTATTTCACGGACAATACCGAGTATTTTCTGCTTGGCTGAAAAGCGTGACTATATATTTACAAAATACATAGGGTACATTAAACAGCAATTATGGTTAATATAAATATTCTCAATTTAAAAAAAAAAAAAATAACAAAACGGAGTAAAATATCTATTCTAAAAATTGCAATAGTCAATCACATTGTTCTCGAAGACTGGACCAATTATTAAAAAAACTTACAATATTTGTAAAAATTGTATGAGTTGCAGCAAAATTTGTTAGATTTACAATGAATTTTCAAAGAAACTGTTGTAATTTTTTCAGTACTACAGTCTGTGAGACCCTTAAAATTGATTATTGCAATTTTTAGTAAAAAAAATTTTCTCAGTGTAATAATCATATTCGCGAATAGCTGCGAATGAAGCTGTTTGCATCTCGAAAGTCACGCGACATGCTGCACCTCCTTCATAGAAAAATGAAATTATGCGCGTCGCATGGAAAAATTCCGGCCATAAAGTGCAATAACCCAATATAACCGGAATAGCGAAGAAGTCGATAAACTGCACATGGAGCTTCCTGCATCTACAGCAGAGATAAAGCCTACTCGGGCGTATTATTATGACACGTGTCAACACTCGGTAATCCGCTTAGAAGATCGATCGGGGCGCCGGGCCTGAATTGATTTAGCGACTGTCTTCGTCGATATCCCGCTCTCTTCGTCGCGCAAAGACCTCAAAGCCACCGGCGCTACGCCGGTTTCGTCGTTCTCGCGGCCGCGAGCTCGACCTCTCGAGGCCTTCGATCGAGCGGCGTCGAGTGCGAGCGTCACAGCGAGGCGGCCCCGCGATTATTTATCTTAGTTACGTATTTCCAACGCCTGCTGGGTAGGACGATCAGTTTTTTTTTTTTTTTATTTTGTATGTGTCAAAGGGGATTTTTTCAGCCGGTCCTCGGGTAATCCCTTGGCGAACGAGCTTCGGGAATGGAGGCCGACGTTGGACCGAATCTTATTTTAAGAACTGTTTGCGTGCTTGCTTGCTCTCAATAAAGAGAGGCTGGGTAAACAGTGTCTTCGTCTTGTAAGATCGATCGTTTAAAGTGCACTCACGTTTATTTAATGTCGGCATTACCGAATTTTGTAACGTATTTGGTACACATTTTTTAAGTTGTTATTCAATTTGCGTCAACGAAGATTGCCTGTGCGAGGTCAGAATGAAAGTTTTACTAAAAATAATTACACATAAAAAAACATAATAAGAATCAAAGCATCTTTGTAAGTTTAATGATAATAAAAGTCTTCGTGGTAGACCTTGACATAATAGAATTGTTCAATTATTTAAGAATTTACAAAAAAAAAGTTGAACTTTTTTTTGAATCACAAAGTAAACAGGCTATAAAATCTGAAAGAAATAAAAATGTTATCGAGCACCGAGTCAGCGCAACGTCGAGTTAAAAATATCTCCCGCAAAGTCCGTTGGATTAGAGCAAAGCCGTATGGATTGATTGCAGGTAGATCGAACTCCACTCGAGGTTCCAGATCTCGCTCTTAGGGATATCTTCCGTATAGGAGCCTAGAATATTCAGCGCTTTGGAGATCGCGTTGAATTTAAGTAGATAATCAGCCTTCCGAATCGCAATTAGGCAAATGAACCAAGTCGTTCACCTCCTGGCCAGCGGTGCCGCAAAACTTCTTACCGCCTTCGATCGGGACTCCCGGGCTGCTCCCCTGCGCGCCCCACCGAAAAACCAAGAGAGCGCGGTTTAACAACTTGGCGCTCGTACCGCATCAATTAAGTACAAACTACTTCCTCCGAAGAAGAAAACCGAGAGAAAAGGAAGTATTTTTGCCGCTGATAGCTTCACGAGTCCGATACCGTCGCAGTTCGCTCGGATTCCAGACGCTATTTTTATTAGGGCTTTGCGCGGGTGATTCAGCGCATTCGCCGGATCCTTCGTGTTCAGAGTCGGGCCTCGTAAACACTCAAGGGCGCTCGTTCGGCGGTCCGTCGGGTCGAAATCGCTTACGCGGCTGCCGAACTCCCTTCTCTGTAATAAGTTCGTCGTCGCAACCCACCCTGTCGGTCGCTTTAGGTGCCGTCACTGCTGGTGTGGTTCAATTCGCGACTGCCAAGGAAACGTTAATTGCGTCACGTAATGCGCAAAGAGTTGCTGGCATTTTCAAAACTTAGTCGCTTCTTATCTCATTGAACATCCAACTGCCTACGTTTTCCTCTAATTGTTACTTTTAAAAAGGCTGTATCGAAAATTTCTTACGAAGAGAAAGATGTTGTTACTTTTTATTAAAACTTTTTAAGAAAAACTCGGTAAATCGCAAAAGATATGGTAAATATTACCGTGACTTTCATTCTGAGGAAAAGCGGTATTGGCGCCATCTGCCAGCTCGAAAACCCAAATAAGCTGTACAGGTTCGACAGGCAATTTCGAGCTCGAAATTTCCGAAAACAGTATGACGCAGTTTGAAAATCAATTAGTCAACGCGTGTGTACAACGAAAAACTTAAGTCATTTATAGAGAACTAATCTGAAATTTGATCTCGATCGATGAGTGGATTGTTTAAAAATTTGACAATATGAAAAGATTCACAAAGACCCCCGAAGTTTCTCGCCGGCTTCTAGCGGCGCTCTATGTAACGACTCCAAACGGGCTCGCCGAAAGTTTCTGATAACTAGTCCCAAAGCGGCTTTACGGATAATTATCAACCCCACAGCTCCCAGACCGACCCTCTCCATTTAGTTGGGAACTTTTCGTCGCTCGTTAAACCCGCGCCCCGCGATGAAATACTTAAAAAGCCAGCGTCATCGCTCGTCCCGTCCGAATCATGATTCTCACCCTTCGCGATGCATAAACATCGCGCGGTTCGCTCTCCATACCTAACGATTAAACGTCACGCGTCGCTCGCGCTCCTCGCAAATTGATGCGCCGAATAATTGACGGCGGAGCAATAAGATTTCGCGCTCCCGGGAATTAATTACGCGGTGTCGGGCGCGCGGGACTGTCGTTTCCGCGTCTAGATGCCCGGCGCGCGCCGATGACGTGAGAGAGCTGGATACGGGCGCTTCGAGTGCTCTCTAACTTTTCGAGATGATCCTATTTGCATCGGCGCTTAATCCGCGACCTCGACGCAATATTCATCTGACCCGTGTACACCTCCACAGCAGCCTTCCCTATCCCACGACGGTATATGTCTCCCTCTTGCGCTCGCTCTTTTGCCTTCGCCGCTGTAGATTTCGAGGCGCGAGTGGCGCTGTTCGCCAGCGGAGAAGAGACAATATTCACGGGGTGAAATTTACTTTTCGATCGTTTTCTCGCGGCTTTTACAAGGGCAATTGAATTATTGCGAGAAGATCCGCTTTTGTGCGGGATAGTTTATCGTGGTATAATAAAAGTTAAATAAATGAATGTATTTTTTTTTTATTAAAATTTGATTGAAAAGATTTAATTTGTTCGCATTATATCTTTAAGAATAATATTGATTTAATTTAATTAAACAAATAAAAAAGAAGCTGGAATTAACTAATAAATGAAAAAAGTTTATGCAAAGGTACCATAAATATTAATAAACGAAAATAATAAATATGTATAAATCTAAGAAGAGTATATGAAATTGCCTAGTATTCCAAGTAGCAACCAATATTTCATCGAAACTTACATAGCCCCATTCAATCTTCAGCGACTTCGCAATAAATTCAGCAATTAGTCATCGCGCAGCGATCACCAACCAAAGTATCCTCCACCCACCAGCAGAAGAGCGCGCGCTTATAACCGGGTCATCGGAGTAATGCACAGTGTCCGATATCGCCGGCGAAACACATTCGGCGCTCATCCGAGAGTCGCCTATATCATATCAATCGATAAAACATTCGCGTAATGGGTTTTCGCGGCGACGAGGCGCCCGGCTGGCCACACCTTTCCGCGAGAGGAGAAGACATCGCGACTCGCCCCCACGAGAGAAAGAGAGAAAGACAGAGTCGGAGTTGCCTCGCGTAGGCTGCTACTTCCGCCCTTTGTCGACGCTTTCCTTTTTCTCGTCACTCCCCTGTATAACGCTATACGCATATATACATCTCTCGCGCCACTCCCACCTTGGCAGAGAAAATTCGTTGCAACAGGCACAAACATTTTTTTTTTTCATTTTTTAATGAGTCCCTTGAATGTCTTGTGGTTATCAATAATTGCATACTATATTAGTTTTAATCAATGAAAGAAATTGATTGAACCGAGATAACTATTTCTTTGGATAAATTTCATCAGATTCCGATATCAAACGCGTCGCAGGTATTTTGGTCTTCATAAAGTAGTATTTTCTTCTTCTTTTTTTTCATCAATCTTTACTTTCTGCGCAAGCGAATGCTGGAATTCTCCTCCCCGTTGTAGCAAACATATATTATTATTTACTTTGGATCGATCGGCTTAAAGGAAAATACCTACGAAGCAAGCCGCTTAAACGAGCGCGTCGTTGCGCAAGGAGGAAATTACTCTCGAAAATCATGCTCTCATATCAAAGAAATTATTTAACGCGCCGAATGAAAACCGGTTGTCCAGCTGAAAAAGGACACTAGCTCGGCTCCTCGGGAGCCTCGCTCTCGAGGCATTCACGCGCCGTCGCGATTGAAATTTATTCGCTCAATGCAACCTCCTTTCAATCTCACTTGCACAAAGTGCATAATGCCCCGTCGTCAAGACCCGAGGATGAGCCGTCGAGGCCGCTAACGAGAATACCCTCGGTCGGCCGAAAGAAAGGACGTAAAAATTGTTAATTCCATAGCCATTAATTGGCTGTCGATGGCGAGGGAAAAAAAGAAAAACAGTAAAGTATCACTGCGAGCTTTACTTACATCGCCTCGGCTCTTATCTCTGGAAAGGTATAGTGCCTCTTCACTCTCCTGGGCGCTGCCTTGACTGACAGCCGAGCGCCTGCTTTTATCCCCCCATTCTTGACGGGGAAACGCAAAGGCCTCCGGTATCTCCGTCGAACCTTCGCCAGTCATTTAGCTTTATGTAAAATATCCCACTCTGGACTTTGTTCGCACCATTTGTTCAAATCATCCGGGCGCATAAATTTTGACAAACGCCACTTTTTCGTTGATTGAACAATCAATAGTTTAATTAAACTAATACAATTGCAGTTTAATCAACGGAAAAAATTATTTGTCTGTATTTATGCATCCGAATCGTTGATTCAAATGATTTTTTCTTCTCAGTGTACACCGAGAAGGTATATGCTTTTGAAATTGATAATGGGGCGCTTTAAAATTTTTTTTTTTTTTATCTCGCAGCAAGTGAAAGTTACCGGGCGAGGTTCATCATTCACTTTTGATCGATGAGCGCAAGCCTAAATCACGTCGAGGTTCTCACAGACCCGCTGCCTACTTAATTACTCCGAAATAATTTTGATCGATGTGCAGCCGTCACATTGCCTATATATTCGCTTGTATGCGTATATATATCCATATCCCTTGCCGTTCATTGATGGCTCTACATTCAGGGTCAGAATTCGCATCTTTAGAGGCGATTCGAAGGATTCGGATTCGGTTGGAAGAAAAAGGAGGCGGGGTCAAACGTCTCATTGCAATTCAATATTTTCGCATTTCTCCGAGAGCACATAGCGGCGGAGAGTCGCCTACGTGGAATAGATTACGGGCGGTGGCTGGAGGCCAGACACATCGGAAATCCGTAGGCAAAGTTCACGGGCTGGGCGGCGGGCGTTCGATATCTCCCGGTAGTATATGCGCTATATATCGAAGAATGCCCCACGATACGTATATTCTACTACGGCTCGACGGCTACGCGATAAAGGCGTTACAGCGTATTTTTCGACGCCGCGGAAAATGAATATTGCATCGCCGCGCGCCACTTGAATCGCATCCAAGAGGGGCCTCGGGAGACCCTGGCGACTGCCGTGTGCACGGACAAATTCACGGAATTTTTTAAAAGGGATTTGTATCCAGGGACGGTAATGTTATCTAAACGCTGCAGTTATGGCTGGCATTGTAGCGCGACGTCGTACCAATTGTTATTTTTCTTTTTTTTTTGGTTATGCATTTCTTTTTTTGGTCGTCATAAATAACGCGGTGCTCTTTCCAGCGAGTGACTATCGGTCTCAATTTTTTAACTTTCATATATTTTTTGTTGATTTATTGCTTATACTTTAGCGGGGAAATTTATTTACTTGTTTTTATTTACGAGTTTTCTATCCAAAGTACCAATCGGATTGAATATAAATTATTCATAATCTTCTTTTAGCAATTGTGCATGTATTATTTTATAGTAAAAGAAAATCGGATGATTCTGCCGATTCTTAACTTCTAATTGAATTATTTAAATAGTCTCTTGTACGTTAAAAAATTGAAAAACTTTGCTTAATAATTAATTTTACTGGCAGAATTTATCAGTTTTAATCGCCTCACCTAGTGTAAGGAGCCGAATGACTTGATCGCGAGGATGTTCCACCGAGACGTGTCTCGCTTAGTAGTACGGGATGGAGAGAAATAAATAGTTGAGCGCAAGACTGGATAATGTTTCAAAATTCGTAATTTATTATACGTATAAAAAAAACTCGTCTCGCAGTAAACCGCTCTGCATACGGGTCTGCGACGACAACCTGCTCTGGCCACCGCCAAACGAG
>JAWWEP010059370.1:0-10155 GCA_035582995.1 Sycophila quercilanae | reverse complement strand
ATTGTAAATTAGAGAATTTAAAAAATAGTAAAAAAAGTACATTTTTTGGCAATTTTTCATGGTACTCTACCCTTAACAAAGTAGGAAAGAGCGTAAATTAAAATGTACAATGAAAAGAGTCCCTGAAATAATTTGCATTCATCTTGTGTTCGACGGTAATGATACTCACGCATTTCTGGAATAGTTTGCGGTACACCGGACGAATAAGGCGGTGCGCTCATAACGACAAAACCGATGGGTTGAGCAGTCGGTAGCCCTTGCGGAGTTCCGGGACTGATTTGATCAATCGGCGGAGCTGTCGGTACATACGGATTCATAGGAGTCGGCGCTTGTGCCGTTCTGTAAAATATTGGTATCGTACCAATTTCAACAGGATAAACTCTGCTCATGTTGAAGTGCCTGAGAAAATGAATATAAAATGATTAATTGTAACAAGCAAGCACGGAATTATAATAAATGCTCGTTTTACAAAACGTAAATGACAATTCAAAGCTAAGTGACTTACATTCCGGATACACATGCAGTAAGAATCAAGTTATAACTAACGTTAATTAAAGAGCAATGTTCAAGACGCGAAGGGGGTAACGGAGGAACTTCAATTTTTATTGTAGTTTCTCCCTTTTTACCAAAAGGTCCCCTTACTTTCGCCTTCTTCACTATCTCTGTGGCTTGCTTTTTCTCTGAGAAAGGCGTCGTCGCGTAGAATATTAATTCCTGCAAAATTAACAATACATGAGTGACTGCAGTCTGGAGATGACGAATGAAGTAGAGAAAAAATGCTTTACCTTCTGCAGACGTAATTTGAATTTTGTCAAATCAACTCGATTTGAATTATTGTCGTAATTGAGAATCAGCTCTATCGTTTCGCCTGGAACGAACCCTCCGACTCTACTGTGTACTTTTATATTCACCCCTCCCATATTTAATAAACAGCAACAGCAAAATTTTCTCTTAATCTGGTCGTCGATTCCTTCCTGAAAACAAAAAAAAAATTCATTCAAATTTTCAGATATCCGCTTGCAGTCCGCAAGCTTTTTTTCCTTAAAGCAATTTTGTCAATTGCCCATTGCCTTCATTAAATCACGTTTTAAACACTTTCAAGACGCTTCGATGATTTTTATCGTTATACTCTCGGGTCTGTTACGTACATTGTTAATATTCATGAAGCTAAATGAATGGCTGCGTAACAAACAACGACTCAATGAAGACTGTCTCTTTAAACTTGAATCAGTAAAAAAAAAGTGATGGATAAATTTGAATTAACAATTTTCAAACTTGGCGGATTTTATTTAATTTTATTTAGGAAGGCGATGAGTGTAGGCGTAAAGGATAAAAAAAAAAGAAATACTGCGCCAAAGGGACTTACAGTGAGGCGGGGTTGTGTGTTCAAGTCATAGGGCGCTACGACTGTGAATGCCGATACGACTTTATGGTCGAAACGCCAAGGTCTGTCCAGTACTGCTTTTACGGTGTACCGAACATGTCCGAATTCGTGTTCTATGCTGCATGGTGTGTTCGATGGCAGGAGAAAACTGAAGTGATATGAGTGCTGTCCTGGAGGCAACGTCGTTTGGCCTTCACCTATATTGACAATTATTATATACATCATTATTTATTATTTATTATACACTTATTATAATATCAAAATGCACCAGTGTGATTATTGATTATTGAATAATATTAAAAAGGTATTGAACTATATTTTAACGTGTAATAGAATTAGTATAAAATGCGATTTTTTTTTAATTAAAAATAGCTCGATTTAATCAAAATTCGGGTTAAAATTTTCAAGACAAGAATTTTTTAATTTATTTTTAATTTAATGCTTTTGCGGTGTGGTATTTGCGGAATTTAAATGAACGTGAGAATCAAACGACTGGATCGCGGAAACTCGAGTTAAAAATTGGTAGGGAATTAACGCGTACACTAGACCGAAGTTGATTCGCGTGGAACGTTTTCAAAATATTTAAAAAATGGCTAAATGTTTCGTTGATAACCTCAAAAAAGATATGAAAAAGATAAAGTAAGATAAAGAAAAAGACAAAGTGAAGGCGAAAACAGGGCAAAAACAGACAACAACGAATCTTCAGCGACGCCATTTTTTGAAAAATTTGAAAACGTTCCACGCGAATTAACTTCGGTCTAGTGTACATTAAAAAAAAATATAATTTTTGCAGCTTCATCTTAAAACTTACACCAGAAGGTGTGAAAAGCACCTAATCTATACATTTTTAACGCTTTTAGATTCTTATCTCACACGAAAAAATATAATCAATTAATAACTGTTCATAAAAAAATATGTAACATTTATGTACGGTTGTTATTTTTTATACTATCATAATAAGATAAATGGAAGTATCAATTTTATATTTCCCATTAATAAATAATACATCTCGACGATTAGATAAAAATGCAGAGTCAACAAAAGGATGCTTCTGTCCATTATTTAAAAAAATTATCCGATAACAGTGAGTAGGGAGATGACGATAAAAAGAAACAATAACTGTTATCAGTTTAACAAAATAGTAGAATCATTACACGCCAAGCACAATACATTCTTAATAAGCGTAATTTTTTTTTTTATCGCAACGACGTCGTCCGTTCTTCCTCGAATCGCGTAATAAATCGTCGCTCAATAAAGAATTCTTTTTTATTTAAACAACTCAAGAAAGAAAATAGCGATTGTCTTTCGCCATTTACGCAAAGCGACGCTCGGAGAAGAAAAAAGCGGAATCTTACCGCCGCCGACCAAACGATTGGACACACTGAAGTAATGCTCGCTGCCTCGATAGTGGTCGGTGTGATGGTGGCTGCGGCCACTGCTGTCCTTCACGTTGCGGCTCTTCGTCCAATGAACCTCAGCCTCGCCGCGCGCCTCCAGTCTAATCTCTGAAATTCCGGAGTTATTGTATGTTATTGCGGAGGTGGTTACGCGCTTAACGCACTCGGAGCCATCACCGATTCCGCCCATTGCGTTTCTCCCCCTTTATTGCCTGGTATGCGACGTGTACAGGCGGAGCACGTGCGCCCCGCGTACAACTGGGTGTCGTAACAATGCCCCTACGAGCGCATCTGACAGGTGCGAAACTCGCCCTACTATATATCTATATGGACTGCTTTGGGGGAGGTTTGGACAACGGCTGTGAAATATGTAGTCGTAAATGGATTTTAGACTTGAAAAAGAATGTTAGGGAAGTGTACCATGAATTTTGAAAGCAGATGGTAAATTTGAACGAGAAAAATCGTATATTTAAATCATACTAGCTTGTATAGTAAAATGGAGTTTAGTAACGGAATCTAAATTTGTTGATGAAATATACTATAATAAAGTAGACAAGTATTGTAAAGTCAATTATTTCATTTAGTTCATAAAATATAGTAAAATATACTATATGTAATATTATCTTAAACAATATTTTAATTAGTTTAATTAGTTAATTGATTCTAGATTTAATTTAGTAAAATCAACTATATTAGTTGGTCCTCTACAGCACTGTAAATTTAGCAACGGTTAGATGCTTTTTTAGTAACTGCTACTAAACTTTTCTTTCGGTGTAGCAAAAATTAATGTAAATTTTGGGAACGTTATTGTAATTTTTTTTAGATATATAGTAGGTAGGGATGTATAATGAGTCAAAAAAAAAGAAAAAAATCGTTTTAAAGTGTTTTTCTTGACTCATTATACATAGGTGCCTATTTTACAGATAAAAATGAGTATAGTGCTTTATATTTAAATAAAAATTAATAATTTTATTTTAAAACTAATGAATAATTATAAGTTTTACTATGAAAAATATAATTTTTCCAAGAATTACAATAATTTTTTTCCTGTTTCAAGTACGCGCTCCACCTCAAATAATTATAGTATACATTTTTCTCAGTGCAGCTATGCAGTTTCATGGAAATCGTGCTGAGGGCAAGATGCATTTCTTCGAATTGGAGAGCTAATTAATTATTATTATTTTTTTTTAATGCTGAAAATTTTTAATAAGGTGAACGCAGAGGTTATATTTATCTAAGCCGGCATTTATCGAGAGTGTAAATGTGAGTCACGACTGTACTCTCGCTGCTATACATTCGCCGACATCAGGCAGCATATTGATTTTTTTCGACCACCGTGTGCACTATCGATGAACTATTTATTGAGCATTAAACTATTGTCAATGAATTCAATTGTTTATTGTTAGCTTCATTGTTTTCGATGTTTTACCACTTCGTTGTTATAGAAAAAAAGCGATATTTCCTTTTATCAACAAATGAAATAGATGTTTATTCCTAACGGATTTATGCCAGTTTTTCATTTTTACTCAATTGCAAGCTGATACGGTACTAACACAATTGCATTCTCCTTAGATTAAATTATACCTAGCACGGATAGATTCATGCGGATACGAATTAAATTACTTAGTCTATTTCTGTCCGTTGTGGTTTATCAACATCGTGCTTCATATTTCAAAACTATTGAAATAATTGAAAAATTTAATTTTTATTTTTAACAATTAACTTTTGAGAAAGCTGTTTTAAAAACAGTTCTAATGTTATACGTACTCATTGGAATCTTAATTACCTAGTTTTAAATTGTAATTTATTTATTGAATGCACTTATTAATAAAGTACACCTTGTTACAAAGTGTTAGGTAAAACATAATTTCCGATATACGTAACAATTATTACGAACCCTACTTTCTTTCAGTAAATACCAGTCGCACATCATACATTTAAGTATAATCGCTGTAACCTTTAATAATAAGGTAATGCAGCCAATCACAATGCCGTTGCCAATGACGATACGTAAACATAAAGGCTTTTAATATTATTGAAGCAACAAATATAGGGTACTTACTGTCCCCTTTGAGTGTAAATTTTAATCGACTCAAGAAATGACGTGCAAATTCAACGCGACAAGAATAGTCAATGCGGCAAAACAAACTAACGTCACGATAAGTAATTTAAAAAACAAACAAAAAATTTGCAGTACCCACAAGAGCAATAAGCTTCTATCAATTATATTTTTAACTCAAAAAATAATGCACACATTCCTACCTCGAACATTTTTCGATCCCGAGAGTTTGAGGATTACTTTGCCCGTGACTGTCTCGCCAGGTGTGTATGCAGCACCGGGCCTGTCGAATTCAATGTGAAAGTCCTGCAGCTTCGGCATTGTTCGGGAATGTTATTCACTTTTCAGAGTAAAAGCGAGGCACCGATGAGTCGGCCGACGATTCTTAATTATGCATTGGTTTCACTTTTTCACGCGGCCGCCGAAGCGCGTTCGAAGGGGCGCGGACGGCGTTTGATAAGTCGACAGTGGTCACTTTATTTTATGTGCGCGAAAAACTTTGGGTGAGCTCATCGTTCCGGACAGCGAGAAAGAGAGTGGACTAGTGGAGTCAGCTGTAAGCGTGACCCGCGGTTGCGCGTATTATGCGGGGCCACCGGCCAGTGTTGCCAAGTCAACGCGGACCGCTCCAGTCCCTGCGGTGCATCTGGCGCGCTTTTTAAAAATCGACACTTGTTAGAAATTCGTGGAAAGCGTCTTCGAGGTAGGGGACATTTTTAATGGAGGAAAAGTGTGTTGACTGATGTGTACTTTTAGAATCTATAATTAGTTTTACAGTAGTATGCATTTTTTATTGAATAATAAATAAAAACTAATTTATGCAAGAACATTGAGACATTATTAAGGACTGAGTAAATTAAGTTAAAATAAATTAATTTAGAGATTCTAGTTTAATTGAGTTTAAAGAAATAAGGAAATTAACAATGCGTGTTTAAACATTCTTCAGAAAGTATCTTACAAATTTCCCTGTAATTGAGATTTTATTAGTTTATAGTTATGTATTCATTATTATTTTTAATTTATAATATTTAAATAAAATGATTACGTAAACACTATTTGATTTTTTCAGGTTGCAATATAAACTTGCGTATAAAGTTAGAATTATTGCTTCGTAGAGCACTCAGCAACCCTTTCATATCTCCTTAACAAAGTTAAAGCCTTTTAAGTGTCTCCTATTACCATTTAGCTGCATGTAATTATTTACAAACTTCGAGTATTTCAGTTGTATTTAAGTGTTTTTTATGGATACTTTAATTTAAACAATTAGTACAATATTTAATGATTTCATCATTTTATTACTATTGACATGTCCAAAATCATTCAGTTTTTCAATTAACAAATATTTATTTTTCAATTAAGAAACATATTTCTTTCAAATTGTAATATCAAAATTGAACTGAAATCAATGGATTATTTTAAATAATTTAAACGACAAAAATGTGCTAATTGCACTACATTCTGCAAGGTGTAAAAATGATTTTTGCGGATATTAAATGCTTCGGTTACGTGTTCGATATTGGCATCGCGTATTGCCAAAAGCAAAAGTATACATTTTAATTGTCACTTTCTCGCGTCAGCAGCTTCGTCGACCGTCTCTTCTAGAACATTGGCATCGGCACTGACAGCAAAATGTTACGCCTCTTAGCGTCGAAAACAAAAAACAATGCGTTATATACACACCATGTAGAAATTAATTATCGCACAATTTAATAAATAAAATAAATAAATAAAATAAATACATAAAATACATACATATAAAATACATAAATAAAATAAATAAATAAATTTTGCATAAGTACTATCCAAAAAAAGCACTTCAAACGCTACGACGAAAAATCACTGCTCCACCAAAAAAAAGCATCGGATGTTCAAGTATCACGTTTCAAGCGTATAAAATAATACTCCAAAGGGATAAGAAACGTTTATTCACCCCTCTGAGCATTAAATACCTCACAGTTCGTAAAGCCATTAAAACGAACAATTTTGCAATAATATCTCAAATATTTTACAAAAAATCCTCAATATTCATCGAGTTCGTTTGATCAAAAAGCTCACCAGCTTTTTTTTCTTTTTTTTTTTTTTCTTGTTCAGCACGTGCGGAGCTCACTCGGGAGAAAAAACATTGTTTATTCATTCGCTCGTCGACGGAGTGGAGAATTTTGAATAAAACCCGCGCGCTGCATGCGGTACAGCCGGGGTTTTACTTCGGGTTTTACAGCCGCGCCGCGCGCGCTCGGGCCACGTGGAAAATGCACTCGCACTCGCCGTCTCGCCTCGTAAATTACTCTACCTGTTGGACGTAAAACTGCAATATCGCCCGACCCTTTGTCATCGTCCCCCCGAGCGTTACTGCAATCATTGCTTTTTTTTAGCTTCTCTCTGTTTTTCCTCTCTTTCAAGGGGAAAAGCTCTTACTGTTCCATTTCGCGTTGCCGCGAGCACCCGTAAACAATGGATTATTAATTTAAGCCGCGTTGCACGAGCGGAATGCAGATCTTTAATGCTCGACCGAAAAAAAATGCTGCAATCGAATCGATGTTGCCCTGTGATTGTTGCTTCGCCGTTGAGCTGCAGTGTATTGTACGTCGTATATAATACGCTTTGTCGGGCGTTTGTTCCGATTTCGATTATTTGTAAATGCAAACGCGACGATTTCCATGCGGAATTTATGTATTGGAGCTTCATTCATGAGTGATGCAATTTATACAAATGTTTGGATGTCTTCTGAAGTTTTGTTTACTTTATAAAAATTATAAAATTATTTTCCGGTATTACGATTTAATACTTCTTTTTTATTAGAGTTTAATTGAGTTGTTCCCTGTGATACTTAAAATTATGTTTCTTGTGCATTAAACAATGTCTATAGTCTATATCTAAAAAAATTATTGTATAAAGAGGAGTTAATACATTTAAAAACGGAGTAAAGTCGCTATAATTGTTACTGCATATCGCATAACCGGATAAGCACTTTCCAAATTACTTAAAGTTGCAGCGTTTCATATTTTTAATTTAAAAAGTCCTCCAACCGCGCGACACTGCTATACGACATTAAGTTAATTAAAAAAAAGTAATAATTAAAAGAACGAACGCTACAAGCTCTAATATGAGACGCCATACACACTATATATAGGTGTCAACTTACTCAGTGGCTTACACTTCGAAATGAATTGTAAAACGCTTACTCGCGTTTAATGACTTTCAGCACTTAATTAAAGTACATACAAAGCGAAACGCAACAGTTACACTCGAGACCCGTACGCAAATATTTGCCACGAGCGCCAACACTTATAAACTATAAGCGCAAACTATATCCAAGTAATAAAATAATCGAAACAAATCATCTCCTCCCCTCCTCGTATACTACATATAATAAACTTTTGTTTCATATACGCGCAATGTGTACTCGCAAATGCCCAAGCCTGTATAAATACACACACATACTTGTAATGCCGCGTTCCTGACCACTATACGGATCCATGTCCAACAAAAACCACTAACTCGAGGATTAATATCTCAAAGGGCCGTGAAAACGACCAAAAAGTTTCTTCATCTCTCGTCAGACTTAAGACACATTACGGAAAATACCGGCGCGTGTATACACTCTATATATACATGTAATATATGTAGTATATATATATACGCTTACTCGCTTACTGCTCCCCCGAAAAAAAGAGTGTAGACGTATTAGCGGGCGGTAAATTCCGACTCGCAGAAAAGCTCGAGGTGTTTTGTACGGGAAAAAAGCAGAAGTCCGCGTGAAGACGTGGAGGATGGAGGCAGTGATGTAGTCCGTGGTATAAAGTAAAACAAATGACGGGAGGCAGGAAAAAATCTTTCCGAAGGGACGTGTATTAGAAAGGAAGAAAAACGGAGGGTAAGCAGAAGCGTCTATTGGGCGCTTTTTCTCCTTCTCTCTCGGACTTTCTCCTGGCGGAGGAGGCACCTTCAGTCGGGAGGCTTGTTGCGCGCGTCATAGATATTAGCTCCGTGCGGAGATTCTTGCGATTGATTAATTAATTTTTTATCGATCTACTGGGGAATCAATTGGCTTTTCTCTTTTTAAACGACCCTTTAATAATGGTTCTGACGGTGAAGATGGTGAAGGGGGGGGGGGGGGAAATGTCGAAGTAGTGACGTGTGGCATGTAGAAGAAGACATTTTAATTATCATTAATTGTATTTCTTTTGCGAAAATTTTGAAATTTCATTGCGGTCAGTCTTTAATAACGCCCACTGTGGGGCCTAATTACTCGTAAATAATTCATGGCGTCGCTGTATTCTCTTTAAAAGTTTTATCCATTATCATTTTTTTAGAAAGGATGGATGAGATCTTTTTAGAATGACTGACTTTTTAAATATCTTTATATATAGAATTCTTATATGAAAATTAAAAAATTTCTTTTTTGTCAGTTTTTTAAGCGCACTGCAGGTCCATTTTACTGATAAGTAATTAATTGCGTCGTCGATTAAACATCCGCTGCAAAGAGTTTATCAATTTCAATTTTTTATACAATTTTAAATAATTTATATCTTCAAAAACAGGTGTACTCTCAGTGACACTTAATTCTTCCGGAACGTAACCTCATTAACCAATGATCTAGATATCACTCGATAAACCAATCAAAATGTCCACATTCAAAATATTCCGGAAGAATTAAAGGGTGTTGAGTGTACATACACAACAGCGTACATAAAATTAATTTTTAATTTAAGTTTGAATATGAAAATCTTTTTCTAAATTTATAAATGTACCGTATGATCGAGTTGAAGTTTTCTACTGATTAAAGTATTTGAATAAATTTACATTTTAATATATTTTAATTATCTAATGCAATAGTTTTCCTCTTAGCGCTCATCAATCAGCGTTAGTAAATTAATTAGTTTTAAAGTAGTAAACTAATAGCAATCAGAAAAGTTTGATAATTTCAGGCGAATATTCGCGATTGTTCAAAGAAAAAGCACTAAAGTAACTCTAATTACTATCAGCAACTTCGTAAGTATTTATGCAATTGCAGTTGAATATCGCGACTAAAACTTTTCATGCCTTACGACAGGTTTATTGAACTTTCAGTTTTATACTGCCAGTATCAACTCTAACAAATTAAAGTGACTTTTTCACGAGGCAAACTTGTTATTGCGTAATATGAATAATTAAAAAGCGTCGCCTAATACCTACTACTTGCAACTTTAAAACAAATAAATACACGGAGAAAAATTTTCCATTAAAAATTACTATAGCTTTCCCTAAAGCGAGGACAAACTGGAACTTTAAAAAAAAATTGCGATAATGAATAGCAAATTTTACTGTAAATACAG
>JAWWEP010059359.1:9201-32582 GCA_035582995.1 Sycophila quercilanae | reverse complement strand
CTGACGAGTCCAGTAGGCTGACCTGGGACGAAACGCGCCTGCAGGTTTTAAATTGCAAATATATTTTAGGAAATAATTCCGACAAGTTTTTGTCAGTTACAATAGTAGTTGAAGCACGGAGAAGGTATGGTGATAAAAATCTTATCAGTATGAAATCATAAAATATCGGAAAGATAAATTACGCGGCGCAATTGAATTGGGATGGTTCGATTTTGCACGATAGGAAGGCGAATCAAGAATGTAATATTTTATGATAAGTTCGAGATGCGGGGAGTTTGCAAGGGTGGTTTTACCCTCTGCCGATGAAAAATTGCTTGCGATACAGTGTACAGTATCAGTGGTTTAGAAATCTTTCTGTTTCTTTGCTTACATCATTCGTCATTTTTTTTCAATGTATTTCAATGTATAATACTAAAAGTTTTATAAATTTTTTCCATTAAAATATCAATAATGAATACCAAAGAAACCAGTCATAAAACGTAAGGCGCTTTATATTTCGATTAACTATTTCTATTATATAAAATAAATATTTAATAGATTAGTAAATCATCGATAAGAGTTTTTTTTTTTTAAATTGAAACGTAAACATTTTATGGTCATAATTTCACTTCGCGCGAGTGTCTTCACCATTTCACAAGAAACTGAGAAAAGATTTTCTCAAATTCATGCACAGTGTAACCGAGAGATTTCATCACTTCGAAAATCGCAGCAATCCACTTTCAACAAACCAAGTAAACTTCTTAGCTAACGGAACCAACTCGTCGGCGCAGTGAAACCGAGCGAGACCGTAAAAAATCACGAGGCTCCGTACCCTCCTCCAAACTTCTACCGCCGTCTCGGCAGACCCTGCGGATTCTATCTCTTGAGATTCGCGCAAGAAAAAGCTCGAATCCTGCATAACACGAGAGGGAGGGTTCGCTCGCGCGCGAACTCGGTGGAAAAGTGATATTTTACGAGGATTTTCAAGGGAGCAAACGCGCTCCTTCACCCTGCCCTACCCATTTTTAACAGAAATTTATGAAGCGCACGGGATATCGGTTGGCTCGGGCATTAAAATTCCTCGCTAGACTTCCGCCACGCGTTCGCCGTGAAGCTCGTGGAAAATGAATGCATATTAATGACGCGCCGGTGCAGCTTTTCGGGGGTCGACCTTTTCATCGGGCCTCGCTCGCGGATTAGCGCCGGCGTGGATCTTTTTATTTTTTTTTATGGGTTGTAAAGGGACGGGGAGGGCATTGTCGGGATTCGAGGATTCTTATTGTTATTCATGGCGCGAAAATTGTTTTATCGAGTGTTGCGCTCGGGGCTTTTTTGTCTCCGAGGCGTAAGCAGCCTTTTGGAGGTTACGGTGGGGACTTTGTAACGCGAGATTCTTTCTAAACGGTTGGAGTGCAGTATAAACGTCGGATTCGCTTAGTTCTGCTATTTATTTACGATTGCTTCACCCTTTTTAGAGGGATCTGTCAAATGATATTTAATTACGCGTAAGTTACGGGTATACTTACTCAAGTGATTATGAATTGTTTTATGCTGATGTAAAATACGGAATATTTTTCGCATAGAAGTCATCTTAATACGTATAATTTACGAAGCTTTGTAGATTATTTATATCATATATATAAATTTTCAAGATTGTTCTGCACAGATTATTCGTTGATTTTTGTACGTTTTAGACAACAAAATTATTTCGAGATTAATAAATGTTAAACAAAAAGTATATTTCAAAATCCGTAAAAAAATGAATTAAAACCAAAAATCGACATGTATATAATATATTATAAACAGTGTCTTTCACGCTTTATTTAAAAAAAAAAAATCTATTTGTCATTAATGTATGCTAAAATTATTCGAGAATCTAAAATGTTGTAATTTTTATGCAGTTAAGACGCTCTTAATACATTTAAATATTCACATCAAGTAAATGACATTATAAATTCTCGCACTTAACATTTAAAGTGTCGGCTAACGCAGGGTGCCAATATAACAGATTCGTTCAGATCATAAAAATGCATAGCAGCTCCAACAGGGTAATTCGTCAAGCGTGCACCGCACGAATTTAAGCGCTCCGTGTAAGTTTTTCTCCCAATCACCCACTGGGAGCCTCCCGTACCCCACCTACACGCGTACCTTAACAAAAAAATCCAAGTTCATCAAAGTAAATGTGCATCAGCGCCTCGACGTAAAAACCGAACGACAACCCTCCGGTGATTTTTTCCGCTCCCTCCTCCATCAGCGCGTTGTCGGGCCGCTCGCGCGCGGGCCAAAGAGCGACGACTGGAACGCTCGCGCACGTGAAAAAAAAAAGAGCGATAATGGGCCATAAGTCAGTCGTCGGTGTAACGCGCCGGGGCCCGCACGCCCGTCGCCATGGGGGTCGGGCCGGGGCAACAGCACGCGACCAGCTGTCTCGCTCGCACCGCAGCCCGCAGTGCAGGCCCGGGGTCGGCGAACCCCGTCCCTCTTCGCCAGCGGGGAGGCAATTTATGAATGCATTTCGAAAATTGTTCCCGCGTAGGTGGAGGGACGCGCGTGTGTGTATATACCCTTTTTTTCTTCTTTTTTTTTCTTTTCTTTTTTATTATTATTTTCGGGACGAGAGTCCCTGGCTCTCGTCTCCTCTCTTTTCCGCGGTGGCCATTGTGATGGAAATTTCGGCTTTCCCCGCATTCAATCAGTTTAAAAGGAGGCGAGGAAATCGAGCCAGTTTTCGAGTGCGTTGATTTATAAGCGGAGCAGGCGTCGGTACAAATGGGATTATTAATTTCGAGGCTGCGTTATGCGTGAAGGAGCGATTTGGGTATAAGGAGGATATCGCTCGTCTCCGGCGGAGTTGGCGGGTCGGGGTAATTTTTTAGCGCCCCGCGAGCTTCGGAGACTGATGGATGAAAATTAAGCGAGCGAGCTCCGAGAGATGGGGATAAATGTTTTTAGTTTATAGTGCACAGAAGGCGGGTTTTAAATGTACGAATGTTTCATTCGATGGAGGAGAATGCTGCGCTCCGCTTTCGACGCTTTCGAGCGTTGATTTTTATTTTAGATGAGGAAAACGTCAAAATAAGGAAATATTTTGCTTGATTTTATTATCTCTCTGAGCGAGTTAAACGCAAGAGAGCAATATTTTCAATAGCTCAGGCGAAAGATATTTTTAGCGTCATTATTTGTTTATTAATGGTTTTTTTTTTTAAGATAAGAAAAAATATTAAAATTAATGTAGTTTTGGAGTAGACGAAACGCTGCTACCTAGAGTTAATCAATCAAACTTAACTTTTTGAAATTAAATTTTTCTTTCATGAAAATGGCTTGGCTTAAGATGCCGTTATTAAATTAATGTATCTAATTTTTAACGCATCTCAAAAATGTATTTTAATGATTCTAAAAATAAGAATTATCGTTCCCTTATACAAAAAAAAAAAAAATTGATGAACAACTTCTGCGTAATTTACAGATTAAATATAAGTTATGTCATCTTTTTACATGGAACTGTTCGTCAGATATAATTTCTATTTATATATTATTTAACTTTAATCAAGTAAAATATTCTGATTGTCAGTTTAACAAACAAATTTCATTTTTAATCAATTGAATAATAAAGGGTAAACATATATTCTAACGTCTCATTAATACAGTATTCTATATGCTACTGTTTATAATTACAATTCACTACACTAAGAGAATTTTCTTATAAAAATTACGAAGTTTTATTCGTACTACAAAATATCGTAACTAAATAGATATAAAAGTTTCAGCTAAAAATTTGCAAACATTTTTCCGTGAAAATTCCGCGTAATTTTTACAGGAAGTTTCATTGAAATTTTCACAAGAAAATTCTCTTGCTGACTCTACTATTTTAATATACACAGCCGAATACCAGTAGTCCTATAAATCAAAATTTCCCATAAAACCATCTCAGTGCCAACACAAAAGCTCCTCAATCCCGCAGCACTAGGTACACATACCAATTCAAATCTCCCGCGTAAATTTCCCGTAAGCGCGAGATAAATCACTCGTCCAAGCAGCTTCTGACTCCGCGGCGCGACTCACGCACAAAGCAGCTGTCGCCGACGCTTCGGGGAACCCCGCGGACGGCGGCCTAGAAACCGGGCTTTCGGGGCCGCGGTAAACAAAATTATGCAAGTCGGCCAATTAGCCTCGGTGCTGGCAGAGCGTCAACGCGGCCGCGCAAGCTCCATTGGAGGCTTTCTCGGAACCAATCTCGCGCGCGCGGCCCCCGGGAGCGCCCAATAAAAAGCTCGCCGGCCGTGGTCGGGGCCGGAGACACTCGCCAATCGTCTCCGCGGTCGAGGTGCGCAATGCAATTGTCGGGTCTCGTGCTTTTTTTCGGGAAACGCAGGTAGATGCAAAGTAGCTTATCGTTTTGTATTGAGTTTGCGGATGTCATCGTCATGATTTTTTAAGATGCTTGCATGATTTGTTTTAATATACCTACGTTTTTATTTTTGCTGGAAATGTGAAATCGAGGAATAGTATATTTCATCCTTAGGGAGTAAAAGTAAAGAGTGTCTCACATTGGAAGTTAATTGGAAAACGTGCGATTAGACGCATTCTTTATTTGAATTCTATTTTTCCCTTCATTTCTAGATTGCCTAATCAAAATCTTTAGTACGTGACGGACATTGTAAACTAACTACAGCACGTTCTTTGTGATTCTGCTATGATTTTTTTTATTGATTACTCAGTTGAAATTTGAGAAAGTCCACACATAGTGCATAACCGATTTTTTTAAATTTTTAATTTACGGAGGATTGGGTACTATCTAATAGATCTGTAGGTAGCATTTTCATTCAGACAGACAGTACAATGCACCAGAGTCATATAAAAATCAGGTTATTTTATAAAAAACGTGGATAGTATGCACAATGAGCTTATGATTCAGAGTATTGGAAGTTTTATATAAATTTGTTTTTAATTATTTTACGATCAATCTACATTGTTATATATTAACTTATATTATGTCACACGATTATGCAGGTCTAAGTATTATCCTATTTCAAATTAGTATATTACAAATGAATTAACAATAACTTTTACTATTTTTTTTAAATAAAGAAGCACAAAGTTATATATTCGAAGGGAGTGGAGTTTAAAAGTGCGCTCGCTATTTTCTTTGCAAAGAGCAATATATTTCTTTTATGTGCGTGTATATTATAAATGTCACTTTGCTGCTATTGTTGTGACGATTTTTTCTTTCGTAACACGCTGTAACTAAGTTTAAATTAACATACGTTGATTGATCTTTTGACATCTCAAGGTAGGAGAAGAGTCGCAAGAGTACTTTATGTATCAATATTTTCTTAATCTTTTGGCATCGACAGATTTTGTATTTGGAAATGCTCGATAATATTAGCATATGATTACGAAATTTGCATGGTTTTGCAAATAAACTGTGAATAAGTTACTAATCTATGTAACAAGACTCATTACAAAAACAACGTACGCGGAAGAATTGATCATGAACTTAATTACATCAATTTTTATTGAAAAATATTCAAATTTTGCAGCTCTTAAAAGAATGTAAACCACTGGTAACCTAAAAAAAATAAATATGTTATTTACTTTGTGTACATTTTTGGTACAAGTGTACAGTCGAATAAGATGCAAGATGCAAATTGATATTATTGCTTTCGAGAAAACACTTTTTAGCTTGCATATACGAGAAATGCGTATGACCTTAGAATAGATTAAGTAATCAACAAGAAGTTATCTAATGGCATTATTTGTTCAGAGTACGTGAATTCGATTATTTTGCATATTATACCGAAGACTAATAAAAACTGCAGATAGGAGCAAGATCCAAGGTCACGAAAAAAGCTGCATGATAAGAAAATAAGTTTTAAAAAATGTTAATAATTATTAAAAACAATATTTCCCCAACGAATTTCTTTCCAGAGCCAATATTTTTTTCCTCGTTTATATTTATTCTACAGTTTCTAAGCAACATGTGACGTTATTCTCCCACTTTTCGTATTAGCGCTAAGCATACAGTTGAAGTACCATTTAAGACGTTTTCCTGCTTATTCCTCCAGTTACTGCCGGATCTCTGAAGCATCATGATCCATCCTCAAAGAAACTTTGCCTTATTAGGCTCATCCTTTCTTCTCTTGGCCGTCGTCGTATCATCAAAAGGTAGAGGCCTCGTGTTCTTAAAGTACCGACAACTTCCATCTTTCACGACTTGATTAATAACATAAAGCTAACGATGTTCTAGAATGTGACAAAAGCCAGTGTCCAGGACCTCTGAGGCTTTACGAGGATTTGGATTGCATACCCATCCGCGAAAATCCTGAAGATTGTTGCGCAGTCAGATACGATTGTTCCCATGTGTACAGCCAGCGTTTGGACAAGTGTTACGCGAACGGCCGTGAATACTCGATTGGTGAGACTCTTCGAGATGAAGACCGCATCAATCCCTGCGACAAAGGGTGTCACTGCATGAGACAAGGGGAAGGATCGTATACCAAATATCCGTAAGAAAAATTCTTCTCGAAAACTAATCTTCTGTACAATTATTCAATCCATTTCGATAGTTTGAATAGACGTTTTTGTCGTGTAAAAGTACACGATAATAGAATTTTTTCAGATGATTTTCATTACTCTTTTTTTTTTTATTACTAGAGCTAGATTTAGGTGTGCAATTGTGGACTGTCCTCGGCATGAACCGAAACCAAATTGTTACTTCAAAAGGAAGTTCGACTCTTGCTGCGGCGTAGAAGAAATTTGTCGTGAGTAATTTGATGTTAAGTAATGTCTGCTTTTTATAACTGGGACATTAATCACCTTCTCCTCGTTTAATACCGCAGGTGATCCGAAAGATGAGCCAAAATGTATAGTCGATGGAAGAACGTACTTGAATGGTCAGAGATTTTACCCAAGCAGCAATTTCAGTCTGCTGTGCCAATGCGATGAGGGTTACACAGGTTGGTTCTACTTTTTAAAAAATTTTAATTTCAAATCTAACAAGTAGTAGCATGTTTCCTTCTTAACTACGAATTTGATGAAATTAATTTTTTAAATAACGATGATTGTAGGAGAGTTCGTTCCACCCTTTTGTCAAAAGGCTTCTTGCGGAGTCGAAGCTCAAAGTGTTCCAAGACTTCGCAGTTTGGAATGTGTCCCACTCTACAGAAGTAACCTCTCACCAGCTGTTGATTGTTATAGTAAATTTATGTACCAGTGTCGTAAGTATACATTAAGGCGTTAAAATTAAAAAGAACTGAAAGTAATTAAATTAATTAAATTGATTAAATATAAAAATGTTTTTGCAGCGAAGGAAGATGATAAAGTTGCAAGATCAGAGGATAACAGAAGTGAAGAAGAAAATGGTAATATTATAAAAGTCTATAAAATTTTTTTCTAATGCATACTTCGATGGCTTAAACTAAATATTTTTTTTTTCAGATTTGAATGTATGTAAATTCGGTAATCTGACGCTACGCGTTGGTGACAAGTTGGATGATTTTTATTTCCGTGGAAATTGTCGAGAATGCGTTTGCGAAGTTCCTCCTTCTCTAACTTGCAAAGTTTTACCTTTATCAGCCAAAACTCGTACCTGGTGCATATCATTGTAATGACTATTAAAGAATGATTAGAACGATAGGCCGCATATAGATGTAATTCAGTGAAAAATATATAAAGTTTATTTTTTTACATACGCGATTAAACTTAGAATATAAAAATATTGCACAAATTATGTTAACTATAACTAAGTCTTTTTTAAAGCGATCATAGTATTATAAAAATATTAATTATCTTAGACATTATAATTAAACCAAGATTAAAGTGTTTATAAAAAAAGGAACAAAGCTTTTATATAATATAGTATATATAATAAAAAGTATAAAAGATTTATACAAAAATTAATATCACGAGAGAACAATTAATCTTTAAACTAAACTAATACCCTGCCAACATAATAAAGAAATTTATAATCGCTATCATCAACGCAAACTCTCGAGTTTCGTCATTTGTTGCTGCACTCTCATCAATCATAACCCTACCGTGCGGAACCTTGAGCCTGCGAATTCGTCAGTGCCGGCTAAAGCTCGATAATTGACGCTGTTGTCCGTAAAAAGGAGGCTGGGAGAGAAAAGGCGAGCGCAGCTGCGAAGTTTCTGCGCACGCAAAAAAAAAAAAAATCAAGCGGAGCGGAGGAGTCGCGCGATGCCGGTGGCTCTCAAGACAAATCGCCGGGGCCAAGAACAAAGATCCGCCCACGCGTCCTTCCCTCCGACGATTCGCGGCGCCGTGAAAGCGAGAAGGGGGATAGAAGACTGCCGGGGGTGGCGGTAAGCCCGAAGTAATATTGGACCACTTGCCTTAGCGCGGCATAATTTCGTCGATCGCTACGTGTGTTTATACGCTTCGTAAATGGAAATGCCCCTGAAAAGTTGGCTGCGGCTCTTTTCTTTGGCTTCTCGTTTCATAACTTTGTGTTTATTGTGACGATTAGTGTACTTGGATAAGTAAGTACTTGGGATTGTTTGTTTGGTTTAGATGTATTTGTTTCATTTTTTTGTAATAAATAACATTTAAAAAAATTTGTTTTTGACGTAAATAAAGGAAAAAGTACTTGTGTTTTAATTTTTTCACTTCTATAATTAATACTTGTGCTCATACATGCATTTTTTAATCAGTACAAGCTCGATTTTTATGAACATTGGCATATAATTAGAATTATATTATATAATTTGCCACTATCGTCAATTTTTTTTTGTATTGAATTTAAGATAAAGATCTTAATAAAATAGATAAAACAATAGAGAAATAAATAAGAGAAATATTGAACTAAAAATGAAAATCAATTTAATGATCCTAATATAAAAATATATGAATGTTTCATTAGCATATTATTTTAGTGATCTTAAAAAATTTAGATTATTTTTTTCGCAACCTAATAGTTAAACATGAAAATAGTTGACTGATTTTTGCAAATTAAGTATGAGCAGCAAGAATATCGTAAAAAAAAATTATAAGAGGATAAAAATATTTTACAGCGAACACGCGAGATACTTTCAAAGGAATTTGAATTTCACGTGCGGACGTTATTTACTATTACAAGTAGAATAGAATTTCTCGAAGCGACATAAAAATTTAAAGCCACCTCAATAAACGTACAAAATCCACTCACTGTCCTCTGCCCTCTCCCAAAAAAAGGAAAAAAAAACTAAACATCGTGCGCGAATAAGTACCAAAAAAATTTCGAAACCACGCTAACCCCTCCTAATCTTCAAATTTACATTTTAAGTCCACGTCAAATCCACATACATCTCCACGCCACTTAACAATGAGCTACTCCACTTGGTCGGCGTTCGCCGCGGCGTCCCCTATATATCGCGCCCTGGGAATAATTTACGGGCGTCTCGTTTCGTAAAGGTCCATATACGCGAGCTCGCGGCTCGTCTCCAGCACTCGGCCGTCGAACTTCGCTCCGGAGAATTTCCAGGCGCGCTCACATAAAGGCGACGCCCGGGTCTAGTATAGCCTCCCGTTAATCTGCGGGTCACGCACACTACACGCACACACGTACACGTGGTTGGACGGGAAAAAAGTCGGGCGCGGCGAAAAGCTTCGAGGTCGCTCGTAAATCGTCCGATCGATGGCGAAATTCGCCTCGGAGAGGACGAAAGAGTCGCGCGAGCGGCTCTTATTTTTGAGGATCGCATTTGTCAATCGGCCAGAGTCGCCGCGTGGATCACCAGACGTTTGGCTGCTTTTTTATGTCCGACGGGGATTAGCCGGACGTTGCGGTTTTTGCTTGTCCAGCGATTCTGAAGATAGTCTTTTAATTGATTTATTTGAGATTAATGGGGTGATACTGGTATTATTCACTATTTATTTGATTGAAATTGAAATGAATTAGTTATAGCAATAATTTGTAAAAAAAATTGTACTGATAATTATAGGGAGAATAATTATAAATTTTTTTTTATTAAAAATTTTTCTTAACAACTTATCGCTACTGTCGTATCTTAATTTTATGCTATTTTTTATAATAACAATTGTTTTATATGTCATATGTATGAAATTCAAGGCTAAATGATATCTGCATTCAAAAATTTACGGTAAATATTTTTTTACATTATTTTCTCAGTGATAATTATAAATAATTATTTATTACGTTAATACTGTTTATTAACAGCATTGAAGTTCAATTGGCATCATTTTATTTAATAACACAATTTCCAGAGTATTGAGGAACTGTGACCTAAAATTTTTATTGTTCTTAGAAGAATATCGATGCAAACAATTATATGATAAGACATTTTTAAGAAAGTTTTAGTTCAAGTACTCAGCTATATATTGTCAAGGTAAATAATCCTCTAACAAGGTAGTTTATCCGATAAGAACTATTCGGCTTTCCGAAAAAAAAAAGTTTCTTATCTGAAAGATTAACTTTATTTATTTCTTGTGTACTTGGAATAATGTCATTAAACTTTTTTACAAGAAGGCACTGCAATTTCTTTGAAAACAATACGATTATCCACAATTTTGTTTCGTGTTTAGTCGTTTAAGATGAAAACTACACAAACATTTCTTAAATAATTACACTACAAAATAATAAATAATAAATAAATAATTGAAAATTTCACGCCAGTTGAAAGCATCCCTTTGATCTTCCTGCTAAAATCTCATAAACGTACGTTTCTAAAATAAAGGAAAAAAACCGATCTCAAAAAATAAAAAAAAATTAATTTATCAAACTCCGAGAAAACTCCGACAACTCGCATCTCATCCTTGCATCTATGGTTGCGAAACCCGATCCCAGCATCGATCCGACGAACTGCGGCCGATTACCGCCGGCCAGCCCGTATATACCTCGCGGCGTCTCAATTGTCCTCGCGGTCGCTTTTATCGTCGGCGAGATATATATGTATATATAATATATGTATGTATATAGCTACACATACACATATGCGGGAGGTGCGTACAATTTTCCCCACGTTCGCGGCAAAGGCACGTCCCGCGACCCTGGCTCACTGACCCTTTTTTCAGAGCCTTCGGTGCCCCGCTCGCTCGGGCTCGTAAACGTTTTAAGTCGATGGTGCAACTCACGTGTATGTGCAAGACACTGGCGATCCTCGCATGCTGTACTGATTTTTCCGAGACGCGGAGAGACAGAGACGGAGGGATCGTTCAATTGCCTTACCGAGGTGAAGTGCACTAGCGGTAATGGCAGTTGTTAAATGTTTAAAATGTTTATTTTTTAATTTAATTTTACGCAATCATTCGTCGTTGTGTTCAATTAACCTTTTGACCCTTTAACTTTTCCTAAGTGTTCAAAAGCATAAGTTAGAAAATATATTGATTTCTATGTTTTATGTTAAAAAAAATATGTTGTAGTGTAAAATAAATTTATGGATGTTACAAATTGACTGCTAGGTTACGTTTGCAGAACATTTTCGTAGGAAAATATGCCCTATAAGATGTTGAATAAAATAAAGAAAATCTCAAAATATTTTTCTCGGAGATGTATAATATTAATTGAGACATCACATTTACTGAGATATTAATGTGTGTTTAATTAAAGAATTAACGGGATTTCAAAATTCTTATGTTTTCTTAATTCTCTTAAACATTTTACTATCATGCTAATATGCAACTTAAAGAAAGAGTAATGTCTATAATTTGTTCACTTTATCACATAGATATAAGATTATTCTTAAAAACTTAATTTTTCTTAAAAGCTCAAAAAGTATGAATACGATAATGTTTATTTATTTACTTTAGAAAACAATTTTTAATTACTTTCTCGTTACTCATACTCAATTGACAAATATCCCGTCGAAAAATTAAATATCAATCATTATATTTTTGTTGATCCAGCCTGCATTGTACACAACTAATAAACTTCACTCATCCCGCGCAATTTATTTAAACCAAACTACGACACTGAAACAACAAACAAACGACGCGATCCAAAAAAGTTGGCAAAATCATCATCCTCGTCGGCTTCCTCGTCACGGCCAAGAAGCAAGGCGATGTGTGAGGAAAAAGGAAGCAAAACGATCAGCCGAGTCGCGGCAGCTTCTAATTCGACGCGCAAAATGCGTTCGCCAAGCTGACAAATGACGGCTTTCGGCCGTCGACTCTGGTCCTTTCGCAAGCGTAAAGGACAAAAAACCGAGAAGCGTCGCAGCTGGCTGTAAAAAAAAGGCGCACGAGTCACGAGGAAGGGCCTTTTGTGAGAGCCACTGGCGCGTTGCCAGGTCGACGGCGAAATGAGCGCGCGGGATGTAAGTTTAAGAGCCAATGGTTCCTCACTTCAATTGCGGTTTGGCCAATCAAAACTGAGAGATGGTCTGGTATTCATCGTCTGGAGTACTGTTGGCTTTTGTCAATCCAGACTAGGACCAAAATTGAACTTAACAGCTTTTGCAGCTGATGGACGCCACGAGTGATTTGTGTATTTACTGCTTTCAGTGACATTCTAAATAAAATCTTCATTAGAATACAAGAAGAATTTATTAATTTTCTTCTTGTATTCAATGTAAGGAACGTTAATCAGTTTCATAAGAAAATATACATTTTTTTTAAATGATTTGCATAGGATATTTTGTGCGGCAAGAATTAAAGTATTAAAACGTCAATCTATTTTGGATTATAAAATTAAACAAAAATTAAGTGTCTAAAAAAAAATTCAATTGTTCGTAACGCTTACATTTTACGTTGCAACGAGACTTGGAAGAAAAACAACTCCATAAAAATAACCAATCGCATTAACGTATTGCATAACGAATCGAAAAATGTCACGAAAACAATCGATAACAAGATACAATCGCGGGAGATAAAAGTTTAATGCGCACGTGACGGCGCATCGAAACGGCCCAATCCATCAAAGCCACCTGCAATAAAATTTACAAGCTCGATATAATGTCATATAAATTGAAACGTAAAAATGTTTATGCCGCTCTTCTCCCCCGAATCCATCGACTCCGTCGACTCTCGTCCCATCCAGCGGAGTGGCGCCTCACCCCACAGTATACACCTCCAGACTTCCTTTAGCGGCGATTCCCTCGACCCGATAGTGCCTTAATTGGGCGACGATACGCCAATCCCGCTCGTCGGCGCCCTTTAATTGTCCCCCGCGAGGCCGACGTAAAACCTCACCATTTGCCATTATTAGCCCTACCCCCATACTCCCCCCTCAAACGCTTCCTCGGCGTATTTACGACGGCACGAAGGGAGTGCTATCTGATTGCAGGCTCCACCTACGCGGAAAGGCATATTTTCGCTTTTTGCGCGCGCATAAGGACGACACGTGCCGGACACTTTTCATACCGTCGACCGTGAAATTTTGTCGGTCTATCTAGAGGCTCATTGGTCCGCCATTAAGGACGTAACTCTAACGGCTGGATATGTGATATCAGGGGGTGTACTGTCCGTGGGAAGATGAGGTATACTGCGACAATAGGGAAATTGATAGAACCGTGTTATTTTGAGCGAAATTGGAAGAAGAGGGGCAGCGATTTGTTTGGTAGTTCGTGTTTCTAGATATATGGGTGTTAGAGAGTAATGCTAGAGGTTAATCATACTGTGGGGACGCAAGGATCGGGATTAAATGTTAGATATAGGCATTATGGTGTTTTATATCACAATTAAGGTATTACGTTTAAGATGAAATAGTAAATAATAATTATAATTTGAATTTCGATGTCGATTTTGTTGTTAATAAAAGTGTACAAGTATTGTTATGAATTTAAGATAAATAAGTACAGTTATTATCAATTTTGCCTGGTGTACGTAGTACTAAAAAAATTAATCATCTGTTACATAAAAAAGAATAATAGAAGATCGTCGAGAGTATGTGTTTTTATAAATAGCTCATGAAGCAACGTACCTGCTAATTATTTGTAAGGAAGTGAATTTAATAATTATGTATTATACGAATGAATATGCAATTCCTTTATCGCATATTTAATTAAGCCTTGACTTTCATTGAAGTAAAATCAATGAATTTGAGTAAATTATTATTATTTCTAAAAGCTTTTATTCTCAAATAAAATTTGCATGTTCAATTTACTGATGTTAATGCAAGTGTCGAGCTTACTTTAAATTTATTCTTCAGAATTTATATTTGAAAATAAATTATTTTCTTAATGAAAAACTTCTTTTACAATACTGCACTTTTTTTGCATGTTACTATAAAATAAAGCCCTTATAAAAACTTACCAAATGATAAGGTCACTAAAATACCTTAAAAATCTTTAAATAATTTTTTCAATTATTCCACATGCATTTTATTATAAGCTTATAATTCACAACTTTATTATTCGTTATTTCTAAATTCTAATCTTAAAGTTCAAATTGAATATTACAGAACTTTTTCTGGAGTAAGCACAAAAAAACGTAATAATGAGCCCTGCACTTTTATTTTTATTTTGTGTCTGCCCGAACAAGATAAAAACTAAGCCATTTTGGTCTATACAAAAAAGTCATTTACTTTCGTCGTAAAATGAAATACATTTTTTTTAGGATTCACAAAACGAAATGTAAAATCGAAATAATCGCTAAAAGCTTTAAAAAAAGGCTGATAAAACAGAGAACTACTTAAAGTGAAACAATCCATTAGCATCAATCATTCCACCTTCAAGAACTCTGGAAGCTTTACAGTCCACGTGGGCAGACGAGTTGGCAAGTCGAAATCGGCGAATCGATCCAATCGGGCAACCCTTCGGGCCGGAAGGGAGCAAGCGCCTAGTCGGGGGAGCCGAGCATTGATCGGATAGCCACAGGGCCAGCTGATCGTCGCTGTAATCCGGAACACCTGGCCAACAACGGGGCACGCGTGGGTGGCGACCACGCGATAAGAGGACCCGCTGTCGACCCTGCTCGAATTTTTACGACGGCTGCGCCTTCGCTTCCTCAGTCACCAAATAATGTGCTTTTTGGACGATACGCGCCGGTCGGACTACTGTGCCGATAGCGCAGGCTTGGTATAGTGTTGAATTGATTCTTTTTTTGGTAACGGATAGGTTTTCTGGGTGGTAAAAATTATCGATATATATAGAGGTAAAAATGTTGTCAAGAAAATGGTTTATAGAAGGAATTTGATAGCACATAATATTTAATTTATAAGATTGTTTATGGACTAGTGGGCTGTTGGAAATAATTATATTGAGAAAATAGTGTAGGAAAATTTACTATATATTCTTGAACGTGAAGGACAGACTTGGGACATGAAAAATAATATGATGAATATTAGAAGCGTTACAAACTTTATTGTGAAAAATTTAAAGTTCTATTATAAAACTATATAGCATATTTTACTACAAAATTTGTAAATTTTCCAATAATTACAGTAATATTTCTCGCGTCTCCAGTACGTCCCCCATATCAAACTATTTATAGTAAATTTTCTTACTCTTTTTTTTTGTCAGTGAATGTGTTCCATGTTCTTGGTTACTTCCCTGAGTTTATTCATTAAATGCCAGGTGGCGTTTTATATACAAGTTGTATACCACCTTAATTGATGTATCTTTTAAGAATGCACATTTAAATAAATGGACTTTGTAATTTTCTTAAAAACGAGGTAGTCGTTATTTCCATTGCCGGCTAATAAATCGTAATTTACTTTATGAATTAATATTTGGATCAGGAAATATTTTCTCGTTGAAAAGAGTAATATAAGTATTTCTATTCTGTGCCCTTTTAATTATATTATACATTTTCAATATTTTATTTATTAATACAGCAGATTTGTACCTGCACATCACAAGTAACTGAACAAATAAATCTAACTTTATCCACATTAGATTTATCTTATCTAATTTAAATACATAAATAAATTTTACATAAAACAAGCATAAAAAATTGATGTCCCCGACCAAGATTTCGTCTAATCATCCATCTACATGTACTCCGTCGATGATAATTTATCAACATTTTTTCTCCAATTAATTGAAACTTTTCAAAATTCCGATCGAATGCTCACTTCGAAACAAACGAAGAACCGCCGACTCATTGCGCCGAGTCCGATAGGATAAACGAGGCTGGACGCGAGTGCCACCGCTGCGGGCTCGCCGGGGGCCACTATACGCTGCAGCTAATAACGTAAAGTGCGCGTCGGCGACGGCCGAGTAACGAGGCTCGATTGTTCAGGCATATCGCGTGAAACATGAAAAATGAGGCTTTAATTGTAACGGCGAATCGAGCTCGTAGACTCGCGCCTGCTGGTCTCGCGCGACGCGCTGACGGCGTCAATTTGCAATGATTTCTTTAAAATTAGACTAGGATTATTGTGGAAGACGATGGGTGACTTTGACGACGGATTTTTTCACGTAATTGCTGAGGAAGTAAAAAAAATTTTGAATTCTGGTACTATTTTATGAATTTTTTTTCCTCCGCAACAAAAAGTAACGTTATACCCTTCTAAAGCTACAAATGCCTTCGACGCTGTGCTATTATTTATAATGCACTTTACTTTAAATAAAAAACGCTAAATTGTTCTAAAATCTACTATTTAAATGATACAATTATCGGTACTTAAATAATTAAGTATTTCAGTATAACAGTGTGAACTATATAAAAATTACTGATAATTATAATAAATAAAAGTACGCACATCTTTGAAAAATATATTACATTTTATGAAAATAAAACACGTGAGTTGTCGTAAATGTGACGTTAATCGCCTGCAAGACCGAAATTTAATACCGCAATGCATCTTTTTAAAAAAAACGTGGAGGGTCTTGTGCACATGCAGGGCGAAAGACTAAATATTTACGTTGGCGATGCCTCCTATAAACGGGCCTCCGGAAGTTCGAAGGTCAGTCAGCGTTCCATTTCGCGATTACTCAAGTCGCGTCGCGCGGGGACGCAGTAAAAACCAGCGCAACGTGACTTATTGCGGTGGCGCGCCACTTTCGGCAATGCTTATACGAGCGAGCCTGTATACGCCGCCGGTAATTAAATTTTGATCTGATGTAATTTTTAACTTGATTGATGCTTTTCTTAGAAGCTCTGGATGTTAAAATAAATATTAGTGTAATTTTATTTTAGATATATTTTAGATTTATATGAATGGATAAAATATTAATAAATTGTTGCCGAAATGAAAATCAGCCAACAATTTTTCGTCCGAAATAAAGAAGATAACGCAACTCCTCAATATTTCCTCCTTAACCGCACGCCATCCTCTTCACTCTCGCCTCATAAAAAGATCGTTTCACATAATCCTCCTCATTGTTACATCTGCCGCATACCTCTCGCCTCGTCCTCCTCGAAGATATCCTCTCAAACTATTTTTAGCCTCTGCGAAGACGCCCGCGTAAATTGGCGGCGCGCGCTCTCGGCTCGATTCGCTGAATTGCAGCAGCACCATCGGAGAACGACGCACTCGTACCGTCTCCCTCTCACTTCAAATTCGCTCAGATACTGGCTGGAAAAGGCTGAATAACAAGAAAACTAGAGAAAAGACGGTATGATGAGATAGAATAAAGAATTACAAAGATGAGGGAAGATGAGGGAGATAGTGAGAGAGATTGAAAAATAGAGTAAATGTATGAGAGTAAGGATCCCCTTACTATCCAGAAGATGATAAGAAAGAATAAAAGTGAATCGATTCTAGATGATGAGAGAGAATTGAGAGGGAATAAAACAATCAGAGAGCGTGAGAGAGACAGTGAGAAAAAGAGAGTGGATGAGAGAGAATATGAGACAAGATGAGAAAAAAATGAGAAAAAAATGAGAGCTGTGGATAAGAAAAAGCATGAGAGAGAATATGAAACAAGATAAGAAAAAATGAGAAAGGATGAAAGCTGTGGATAAAAAAGAGCATGACAGAGGATAAAAGAAAGAAAGGGTCATGGATCGAATAGAGGATGTAAGAGAAAAGATCATGAATCAGAGAGATGATGAAAGAAAAGATCATGGACCAGAGAGAGAATGAAAGAGAAAAGATCATTGCAGAGAGAGGATGAAAAAGAAAGGATCATGGACTAGAGAGAGGATGAGAAAGAAAAAAACATGATCATGGACCAGAAAGAGGATGAAAGAGAAAAGATCATGGATCAGAGAGAGGATGAAAAAGAAAAGTTCAAGAACCAGTGAGAGGATGAAAGAAAAGATCATGGACCAGAGAGAGAATGAAAGAGAAAAGATCATTGCAGAGAGAGAATGAAAAAGAAAGGATCATGGACTAGAGAGAGGATGAGAAAAAAAAAATGATCAAGGACCAGAAAGAGGATGAAAGAAAAAAGATCATGGATCAGAGAGAGGATGAAAAAGAAAAGTTCATGAACCAGTGAGAGGATGAAAGAGAAAATCATGGACTAGAGAGAGGGTAAAAAAAATTATCAGAGAGAGAGGAAGAAAAAGAAGATAAAAGAGAGACAAATTATTAGAGAGTGGATAAGAAAGAAAGAGAGAGAATTCGCAATTTTAATCGGTGGAGTGCGCGTGCCTCGGGGATACTCGTCGCGCTCTTTCGCACTTTAATATTTATAGGTTTACCTGCGGGGACTGTGTCAAGGCGATGCGCAAGGATAACTCGCGCTTACGATCGCGATAATGAATCGATTTATTGTTGAGACCGAGGCTCGGGACGTTTCTCTCTCGATCCCTCGCGGAGAAAAACCGACGAAGCCCCGAGACGGTACCATTGTTGCCACAGTTTCTCTCTCCCTCTCTTCGCTTTTTTTCTCTCGCTTTCCTCAGTGCGTTATATAACTGTTATCGATGTACCGCCGCATTTATGTAATTGCGCGTATTTCTGCGTGCACGGCGTGCTCGTGATTTATAAGAAAGCGACGCAAGTTGTATTTTATTTTAGATGGCCATAAAGAAATGCTGGATTGTGTGCCATAAGCGTATTCGCGGTGGTTTTGCATTTTATCCCTCGGTTACAACACTGGATTCGTTATCTCGGAGCGATTTCTCTTTTTCTGATTTTTAATGGATTATATTCATTATATCCGATGGATACGAGATATTGATTGTGAATTACGATTTCAAATTTTCTGGTTACACGCATTGTTCGTGTACGTTTGTATAAGAGTGTTATAAACAAAAAACTTTCTTGCATAATCGAATTCGCTTGTTTGATTTAATTAAATATATTTTTATGTTATGAATAAATGTTCAGTTTACAATTTATTCCATGCAACATGTTGACATTTTTATAACTTTCTAATTAAGGTATTTAAGTACGAAATGTATGAGTCATTCTAGGTAGAATAAGTCTTATTTTCTAATGCCTTTACATGCAAATTTCTGCATGAAAGCAAAATGTGATTATTACAAATGCCATATAATTTGATCTCTGATAGTTCTATAAAAGACTGGACTTAATCAAGCAGAATGGATTCCTAGAACTTCTAAAGCGTTGTTTATCATTTTTTTTTCTATTCTGAATCTATTAAGATGGTTAAAGTTTTGTTTCCAAGGCAAAAAGCAGATAGTCAATAGTAATTTTATTATTGTTATGTTGGAGCAATATTTGAATTTTTATGATGCCCGTAGGCGATGTAATTTCAGTAAGTACGCACTTACACCATAGTCACACGTAATTTAACATCGACGATTTTATTGAAAGTGCAATTCCAAAGTAATTGAAATTGCCATTTATGGAAAGTTTATTCAAGAATAAATTTATTCGTCGATTCACTTATTCAATCTCGCCAAACAACGAAAAGCCAATCAAAACGCTTTTATTAGTGAAATAAAAAATTCCCATACATCGGACATATACTTTTTCAAGTCAATTGATGCCGGCTTAAAAATTATTATCGAGCGAAAAAAACCAAAAATATTTATTATATAGGCTCCTTGCTTTTTATCGGTTCATCTCGCGCCGATGCGAAGACAAATGTAAAAATTACGCGTGACCTTTACACTCTTCATTCATCCGAACCTTGAGGTATTTGCATTTTATTACGAGTTCATCAATTCACTCTATAAACTTGTCAAAAAGGCTAATAACGCGCAACTCGACTGCCCAGCCAAGTATCGAATGAGAGAAAAAAATACACAAAAGATGGAATACGAATGAAAGAAGCTGCGTGAGCACAGCGTCGAGTATGCGAGGTGGGCGCGATTCATATTGTAATTTCGTGGATACCGATTATTTATCTTATGTCTGTTTCGGCGGATTTTTCTTACTGTGCTCAATGGCACTTGATAAAGTGCTACTAGAAAACAGACGCGTGAATGAGAAAGTGAGTTTTTTTTTTGTTATTCGAGGTAATAAAGTTTATACCTTTCTCCGAATGATCATGTTGTGCTTGATCATTCTCTTTAATTATTGAGGAAAAAACGAAGAACATCGGTTTTTTTATTCTTTTATTCAATGTATCGTCAGTGCGACAACATCAACGGTAATCTTTTCTATTTTTTGAATTTATTTATATTCAGCAATTCCGGGGCGAAGTTGACTTGTTTGGTAAAAATAGCCAGTAAACACATCAAACATATATATAAAAAATTAAAAAATACGCTAAGACGTTCAAATATAGTTAAAACTATAATTCTTCCAGCGGAACGTCTGGACTTTCGTCTTGATTTTTACAATATATCGTATTTGAGATCAAATTTGCCTTTGACAAATTTGTAAAATTGTGGGATAGTTCGACATTTTTTTTTTTACAGCACATGTAGCAACTAATTTATTGAAAAAAGTGAACTTTTTTTGACAACTGCTAATCATATGAAGATACTATTTTTTTACATTTGACTGGTCTTATTTATAAAAAACAAGGAAGTATTATACCTTTTTTTATTAACCTTTTCAAACCTGATTTTTTTTTTATTTTTTACACTGCAACTTGTGATTCTTTTAGGAGATGTTTAAAAAAGATCATAAAACAATTAAATACATTATTTTATGATCTTTTTTCATGTATATTCTAACGTACATTTAATCTGGAAGTATTAGTACTGCAAAAATGTAACATTGGCAATATTGAATGCTACTACTTCTTACCTGTTAAAAAAATGCACTTCTTATATTTCATTCAGAATTCGATGAACGGATGACTAACGACCTCATTGACCCGGAGAACAAGAAATTTTACATGTTTTCAAGTCTTATTACACACCTTACTCCGACTGGAGTAACAATGCCTAATCGCTTTTAAAATTATTGCCCATAACTCAGTCCGCCCTCGCCTACACCTTGTCACCTCGAGACCCGTCGATCGCGCATTTCAAGTCGTGACAAATTTGATCCCCTGCCTTCCACACCCAAATAAATGAGAAATGCCTCGCGAGAGTCGGCCGTTAGCCAATGCATTGTCAACCGACTAATCCGCGGTGTCTCTGAATCAGCCTCCCTTCACCGGCACTCGTCATCGCAGCCCCTGCGCCCGCGATGTTCTCACTCGGATTATTAATAACGCGCCGCGCGACAATAACGCAATGAGCATCCGCGAAGGTGACGGAGGTGGGTCCCGCGACGCACAATCGGCCGATTTGCATGAGAAACGAGCGGACGGGGAACGCCACCCAGAGGCGCGAGGCGCATTAATAATATTGGGACGATGCGCACACCTTCTCTCCGTGAATTGATTGTGCGGATTCGCGTAATGACTCTAAAATAGAGGTGTGATTCACTCGGGAGATGGTGCGATTGTTTCTTATTGTTTTTTTTTTTTTTTATTTATTTAATTTTAAATGTAGGAGTGGGGATAAAGAGATTAGTGTGAAAACCGGATGTCTCTTGGGGGAGGATTTGATGGGTTGCTTGCAGGTGCGAAATATTGGATTTGTGTCTAATCTAATTGTAGCTTCAGATGTTTCGAATATTTTAATACAATTTTTTTCATTCAAAATTTCTTTTCTTTTTGGTACATGATGTATACGAGTCCTGTGTTGTACAGTTAACGCAATTTAATATCAAGTAAATTTTACGTCCTAATTTCTAGTATCATTTTCATTTCTTTATGGATATTTTACTACGTTTAATAAAATACTGATAGTCAAAAAATGGTCTAAAAGGTTTCTTATCATTTTTGCACCAAACATTAAAATAATGCGCGAAAAAGTGTTGAAAGAATTATGAACCCATTTTCGTAATCTAATCTAATCTTTGATAATAAATTGTAAATTATTGTGCACATTTCGCTATACCTTTTAATACTGCAAAATCTGTAATTATCAGAAAGCTATATATACTACCTTCATATCCTTTTAAGGACGTGAAAGTTTTTTTTTAATGGCGATAGTGTTGCAGGTCTATTTACTTATTTTTTTACGTACACTATCAATTTCTATGGCAAATTATTATTTATTCATGAAAAATAATTTTACACATTCCGATCTCTGAATTATTGACCAATCATTTTGAATAAAATCCTTGTACGTCACACTTAACTCGCATAAAACTTGACTACCCAATTATATCATACCGTAATAAAACGAGTATTTTAAAACGAAATTAAAATTTGACAATTTTATTTTGATCAAAAGTATAAAGTCAAAATTTTAGTCTCCGTGTCGTACCATCGGTACGCACGTGCAAATTGTTCGAACGAGCAAACTTTTCAGTAAAGGTTCTGAGAAAAGCCGCGAGTTACGCAACAGCCTTTACGCGCTCGCGGAGTCCGAAAAATCGGAGAACTTAACTTTCACCTCGCGCACCCACCCCCTGCGAGAAAAAGTGCCTCGCTCCATAATCAGCCTGACACAATGGAGATTTTCGCGAGATAACGAGGAACCCACGGGTGCCCCTCGCACTCCTTAACATATCGCCGAGAAAAAAGGTGCGCCCGCGAGGAAAGCCGAGCGCGGCGAGTGACGGAGTGGACCCCGGACACGTGCGCGCCCCGGCAAGATCTCAAAAACAGCTGAGAAACTGGTAATGCACAGTCGGCAGTTTCTGGTATGAAGGGTTATAATCGCTGGTTTCTAGAGAAATCGGTGGTGAAATTTTTTATTATATTGGTACAGGCATGGTATAGACTAAATTAGAAGAATAATAATAATAGTAAATGGAGAAAATGTCTTTACTAAAAATTGCAAGAGTCAATTTTAATGTTTATTGAAAAAATTACAATAATTTCCTGTATAATTCAGGAGTCATATATGTTCTACTTTGGAAAAATTTGCACAGATTTAGATTGTTATTTAAGTCAATTTGTGGCGTTTAGCACACTGAGAGAAATGTTTTAGTAAAAATTACGAATTGTCTAGTAAAAATTACTGAACTGTTTGGGAAAGTGGTCACAGACTGACATACTCAGAGAAATTACTAAACTTTAATTACTTAACTAAATACAGTAAAAATTACAATACTGTCTAGCAAAATTTACTATATTTTTGACAAATTTTACTGAAAAGTTTAGTAATTTCACTAATTACTAAACTTTAATTACTTAACTAAATACAGTAAAAATTACAATACTGTCTAGCAAAATTTACTATATTTTTGA